>JAOTQM010000184.1:0-65309 GCA_026939265.1 Oreonectes daqikongensis
ATCTCTTCCAAAGTGTCCCTTGAACAATGCCTGCAAGGCAGAGATGATTACAGTGAGGTGACAGCTTTACCAATGAAATATATAAAGCTGACACACATTTACAGTTGGGATGTCATCCAAGAAGCAAATAATGATTCTAATGTTTTTGGTATAGTTACTGTAATTCTGCACAGACAGTCCAGTCATCAAATCATCATTTATAAACAAATTCTTTAAATGTATCACCTGCTGTGAGTAATGTTATTACGCATAATCTCCAGCATTGCTTTTTTGAGAACTATGATGGTTTTATACATGTATCTGTGCACATCCAGCAATCATATACATTGTAATACAGGTGTATAGGCGGTTTCAAAGCAACAACATAAACAAGTTTCTGCGCAAGCACGCTTTTGTGACCCAAACTTAATTTCTGTTACACATCTGCAAAGAATATGATAAAAAGAAAAAGAAATAACAAGTAAATGACATTAGCTAGCAAGTTAAAAGTATGTCTAGACATACAGGCTAAACTTAATTGCGACAAAGTTACACGACCCATTCAATAAATAGTTTATTTAATAAAATTCATATACAATAAAACACAGACCGAAGTTAACTTCAGGCCAGGCGCATGTATCCGATGAAACCGTCGATATAATGTATTGTATTGTTTGCATTTCAGACATTAACTGACAGACCTGTGAAATGCTCCATAAACTCCTGTTCCAGCCTCATAGCTCTATCATACGTCTTTCTGCCTTGTTCCTCTGTGAATCTTTTGTTCATCTCCCTAAGGAACAAGCAAATAGCACTCCAATTACATATCGTTCTTATTTCAGTCTTGTGTTAGTCAGTCTTGGCCATGCCTCTATGGGTTTGACAGTTTATGGTATATGACACAATGACAAACAGCAGAATGGACAGTCTAGAAAGACACTACTAATGTGTAAAGTCATTGATTAAATGTTTGTCCTTTGTGTAAGCACTAGCTTGATCTTTATTTTCTACTCACATGATGTTCTCCATTGATTTGGGTTTGATGAATATAGCGATGGGGTAAAGCTGAGCCACTTGCAGTCTCTTGATAGCATTGCCTGATACATCTAGAATGCAGTGTTTGCCCTAAGGAGTTCGCAAAAACACAAAATGTTATGTATTGCACATCTCGTGCACTTGACATCTAGTGTACATAATTCTATAATAACAAGCATAGTTCTGACAATCACATTTATATTAGCGTAAATTCCTGTATTAAGATTAACAGATATGATCTCACCTTCTCGGCCACCTCTCTGACAGACTGCACGCTGGTTCCATACAGGTGACTGTTGTACTGGCCCGCCTCAATGAACTTGTGCTCCTGTATGTCTTTCTCCATCTGCTCTCTGGACACAACAAAGTGGTAGTCTCTGCCGTCCACCTCGTAATCCCGCTTTGGCCTTGTTGTATCTGAGACAAGAGAACACATGCTGTAGATTTATTTCATGACCTTCCTTCATGTTGTAAAATAACTTTGTTGTTGTCTGCAGATATTCTGTACTGGATGTTGCAAGTTAAATATAGCCTAAACATAAAGAAACTTAGCTTTAATAGATGCATTTTTGACCTAAGGACAACACACTGAGCTCGATTGTAAAATTCATGTCAGAAAATGTGATACTCATGACCATTTAACCTGCCGTCTAGGATGCCTTTTGCACTTGACATGTTGTAAAACACACAAAGTTGTGTTCCCATCATGTCATGATCATCACACTGGTATACAGATACTTACGGGGGACACAAGAGCCAAATTTGTCGGGGAATTCTGATATCAGGTCATCATTTACTCTGTCCTTCATCGGACCCAAGATGATCACTGGTCGTGCGTAGTTAACTGAGAAAAGAGGGCATCAGATAGTGTTTTTACGTATTATAATGAAAACTTTATCTACTTCAATCATTTAGATCTTATCATAAGTATTTCGTTTAGCATTGTACCTTCCTGTTGACAGACTGGCTCGTAAGACAGCACGTAGTCCTCTTGACCACCTGAGAGAAACAATGTGCATGTATAGTTAAGCCCCAAAAAAAAAATTGTGTATGATTTGTGTTAGTAGCGTCTTGCAAGAAAGGAATCATGTCAAGCACTTCCTGAGACTGATGCAGTGTATAAAACTTTCTTCTCGTGCATTTTAAACCTATGAAGTTGGAACAACAACAGCTGTATGTGAGATCCACTTGTGGCCACTAGAGGTCCTATGTGCTGCACACATGTATGGTGTTAGAGTGATGGAGTCCTCAGTCACGGTTGGTGTGAGACTTGTCATAATGATTAAAGTGGAGCTCTTTCTGCGGATCTCAGCAGGCCTGACTGCCAAATACTGACTGCCCGTCTGTGCATTATGAGTTGGAGGCAGATATGCGTTTGTTTTAAATGAATAAACAATGATCTTTAAATTTAAATAGAGTTCATAAGGGCCTGTGATGTACGACCAAACTGGGTACTTCAAGCACCAAATGTTACTTATACATTCTTTCTTCCCAGCAAAACACGCTTAAATGTGTTAAAATGTAAAGCAAGTGCGACACAGAAATTATTAACTGGCTGGTATTCATATGTATAAGAGATCACTATGTATACGCAGTTACT
The DNA here is from genome assembly GCA_026939265.1 of Oreonectes daqikongensis. Classification (NCBI taxonomy): domain Eukaryota; kingdom Metazoa; phylum Chordata; class Actinopteri; order Cypriniformes; family Nemacheilidae; genus Oreonectes; species Oreonectes daqikongensis. The sequence continues at coordinate 2,615 of JAOTQM010000184.1, forward strand.
GATATCTAATATTGGTAAACTACGCCAGAGAAACTGATCTATCTTGCTCGTTTGACGCAGTTTACATTGCTATTTAATGTTAATGATGTTGTAAAGCAGCATGACGTACTGAATCGTGATATCTTTCACATCTGTATGGCGAGGAGGTTGGCGATACCCAGACCTTTCTCACCCTCTCTTCACTGCAGTTTGTGTGTGTAATATCTGGCTCCCGTGAGATGATATAGTAATATCTTTAGAGTGGCTTTGATATAGCACCGCTGTGACTCTAACTGTCTCTGACAGAGAGAAAGAGTGAGAGGGGCAAGGACTGGAAAGTGATGGGGATGCACGGTTGCTATGGAGACTGAGCCAGGGGCTGGCGGAGGGCTCACTGATTGATTTTGGTATTGTAGCTGTGTGGCTTCTGGAACATTACCCAGCCTGTCTCACTGCAGTGCTGCTCAGATAGAAGGAGGGTGGGGCGCTGATGTCTGCTGAGTAATGTAAAGTCTTCTGAAGTCCTCAATAACACTGCTTGGTGTTATTTTATTAACAGCAGTAATTTACCCTATTTTTACAGTGATAATATGTTATTGGGTATGCACTATAGATCTCTCATACACAAAAAATCAACACAAAACAGAGAGAGTGAAAGAAAAGCAGGAAACAGACGGGAACGACGGGCGAAGCGAGCAAGAACTTACGGTAACTACTCTCACTATCACTGGCATTAGAGGTGACATGCTCTGAAATCATAACAGAGTGGAAATGAATGATGAAAACCAAAAACAGCAGAACATGACTCATGAAGTGACTGCAAAAAATTACCAGCCTTGACTTTCACTATAGATGAGTACAAATACACACCACTAGAGAGACACAGAACACTTTGTGTAGTATAGTGTGCACAATAATTCAGCTATACCTTACCGTATAAGGTGTTTCAAAGCTTGATTAACTGCCAAATGATAATTTGGTCATATATTTATTCACCCTCATGTCACTCAGAACACATCTGACTTTATGTTTAAAGAGATTTTTCCCATACATTAAAAGCACAGTTATCATACATTTTACAGCCCCAAAACAACCATCATAAAATTAATAGTGCATTATATTCCAAATCTTCTAAACCCATGTGCAAATTCACACTAATTATTACACACTTCTGCCATAACTCATACCTCTTATTTGCACATCTCATTTGTACTTGTGGATATTTAAACTTGGGATGTTGTGCTTGGTTATAAGAACCAAATGGCACCATTACTGACACATAAAGCTTGAATATGCACAAATGAAACTGTGCATGAGATTTGAGAGCAAAGCCATTAAGATGGTATGTAGTTCTCAAGTTTTTTTGCCAGGATCCATGTTTTCATTTCATTGTATGGAAAATTATTAAAAACATTTATGTTTTTAACTTTTAAATGTGCGTTTTGAAATCTGATCACCTAAATTAAATATATAAAATAAATAACATTTCTTAGGAGTTTTCGTTAATTTACCAAAAACTCATTATCTTTGGCATTTCTGTATTTTTCCCCTATTTTCTATAAAGCTGCAATGCATATGCAATAATGTTACATAAGCAAACAGATTAAAATTGAAGTGTGGTTTTGAGAAACATGAGGGTGAGTAAATGACAATTGCATTTAATATTTTCAATGAGACTGAAACTGCAAATAAATAACAGCTTTACATCTAGAACATATAACAGCAAATGCACTTTTGACAACCATAAATACTAGAGATGCACAAATATATCAGACAATAATCAGTATTGGTTAATAAAAGCAATTTTTTCCACACTATCGGACGATAGTTTAAAAACAGCCAATGATCTGGGCCGATATATATCTCGATACATAAGACGAGAGAAAAATGCAATTAATTTGTTCTCTGTGTATAGAAAATGTTAAGAAACATTACCAGTTTGATGATAAATATAAATAACATTCAGAAAGTTAAGAAATATTAATTTAGTTTCTGAATTAACTATCTGTACCAGTAGGCAGACATCACTTTGAAAGTCGGTGCATCTCTAATAAATACTCTGGTGGTCATTTATAACTGTGTATATATATATTACCATTAGCAAATAAAAAAGGCACTGACAAGAGTCTACAGAACACAATGGGACAAGACACCAAAAACCCTTCACCCACGCCAATGCCACCAAAAAGAAAACAGTGTGTCTGCTGCTTTAAACAAATACAGAAGTTTTGGACTCTGTGACAAACTAAACAGGCTCTCTGAAAAGAGATCAATATGAGCTATGTGATCGACTGAGAAATGTAAGAAACAGAGAGGCGATCTGGTCCAGAGGTGACCGAGCGATCATCTTCAGGGAAGCACTTACTCTGGCCTTTGGAAAGCATGTCATCTGGGTTGTCCTGTCAGCAAGGAAGCAACAAGAGAGACAACAACCACAAGAATACATGGGTTACTGAGACATTTGCAGGCCTGGTCCAGCCACTAGGTACAGCAGGCACCAAAACACAAAGCTTTGCAGTCTATATTCTGTATTCTGAAGCACAAAACCTATTGTTGTTGTGTCTAAAGAAAGATCTGATGCCTGTTGTGCCCAGTGGAGAAGTGCCCACCTCTGTCTTTATGACCTGATGCCCTATTCTTGCCCAGCATTGAGCCGTGGTGCCGCTTTGAGTGGCAGAACTGTCTGTACTTACGGTCCACATCGCTTGTTTCCTGCTCACTCGTCTCCTTGTTCTTGTAGAATGGGAACTTGCGGGAAAAGAGGTTCTTTTTACGCTTGTCATTGAGGGACTGCTGAGGAAGAGAGGGGGAGGGCAAAAGAAAAGAAGGGCATGGAAGAGGGCCATATGGAAAAAATAAAAGATGACTTTCTGCTCGCGGCTTTGTGGACCTCTGGTAGCTCTGACAGTTTCAGGTCAAAGGCCATTGTCATTGTATGTGATTGAAGATGCGTTTATACAACAGTTCTGGTTGCTAAATATGATTGGGCAAGTCATGTTTTAAGAGAGCTGATATTTAATGTTACAGCACTGGGATGTTTCATTGTTTACATCATTTTGATGTACGGCATTCCGAAATATGTGATCAGAGTAACAGTGGAAATCAAAAACCTGGAGTAGAACTAGATCAAAGTTTTTCTAAAACTGACTGCCGCTCCATTTTGCATACCGTATAAAGTGTGTGTCTAGTTTTTCTTGAAACTATGTTTAACCTATTTTAACTAACTGTTGTATAAAAGCAATCACATAACTGTCAATTTCTCATAAAGGGTGTTAACTGGTAGAGGACATCACAAAGTCCGATTGAATCTGGAATGCATCAAGAACTGAAATGGACAAATAGATTTGAGCCATAGACCCAAAAGAAGCAGCTAGCAGCAGGAAATCTCAAACACAAGAGAGCTCCTGAAAGCAGACAGATAGGGTGGCTGTATTTGCATGCATGTAAGAAGCTTTGTGAGTGTGCCAGAAGCATGTGGATGACTGCTTTGGTAGTTGTTTTTTCTTCACAGCAGCAACACCAGGACAAAACGACATTTGAATCTTTGTTACAGGGGCAAGGGAATACAACATGAAATCCTTTGCTCTAAATAGAGCAAAATACAGCCCATTTGTTTGTTTGGATAAGTAAGACACGCGGCTGTACTGGCAGTGATGTAGCATTCTAGTTACAGGTGCATCTGCATTCTTACAAGGCGATTGGTTATAGTCCTGATATTGTGGAATGCACTGCATTACCATACATTTATGCAACTGGCAGACACTTCTATTAAAAGTGACTTCCATTACATTACGTCCCTGGGATTCAAACCCATGAATTTGACGCTCTACCTGCTGCGCTACAGGAAGGGGCGTTGCGTGGTCAATAAAAGGAGAAAAGTGTGAGGATACAGAATAGATGTGAGGGAGGCATACAGACGGACAAGCAGTCAAACATCAATGGCAAGCGTATTTGTCCTTCGTTTTCCTATCATGCATTGTTTTCGTCGGCATGTTAGACAGAATGTGCTGTGTCTTTTGACCTCTATGTCTTAAAATGAGTTACTGATGCTTTATAGTACGGTTATGTTAAAAAACGGCCCCCTCTTGGGTTTGTTGCACTTGCAGTTACACATGCTGTTAATTTTGACCGGCTCATTCATGGCAGACTGATTAGTTCATGACATCCAGACCATTACCATTCCACTGAACGCACTGACTGAGCATTATTACATGTGGGTTAATATCAAATGGTCAAAGTTTCACAGAGGTAGGAACATTTGCTATTTTAAACTGATTTTGAAATACCATAACACTAAGAAAACACAACATATATTACCACGATATTACAAGCCAACATTCTAAAACAATGTGAGCTGCCTAGCTAAACAACATTGTAAGTCATCCTATCCACACTCTTAGGATATTCCAAAAAGTGGGCACCCCCATTATGCGACCTACTAAGCTAAGTTCAACTGAGTTCGAACATGAACCGTTTCACCGAGTGTGCAAGGTTATTTTAAGTTTAAAGCACTCCATCATTGGCTTTGCAACATGTTACTGACAAACTGTGAATGGGGTGCTGTATTAGATACTGCTACCCTGGAAAGCAGCTACCAATATAAGCTCTAAAGAGCAAGGCAGCTCACTAGGTTTTGGAACAGAGCTGAAATATCATTATAGTACAACAACTTTTAATATTATCAGTAGCTTTGTTTCAGTGTTATTAATCATATATAAGTGTACAACATGCAGGAATGCTTTACTCACCCCTTTCTCTCGTGACTTGGAGTTAAATTTGACGGTCTTTAACCTGGCCCTTTCCTTCTTCTCCACTCTTGAATGAAAACATGTTATAATTGCTTTTATTGAACAATTTTAGAGTCAATGTAAAGCAAACATTTAAAAAATCTGTATAAAGCACTACAGGACATTGAGTTTATCGGTTTATCCGCATCTTAAAATGAATACCTCATTAAAGTTATGAGGTAACTGTTCCTCTTAAACCTTTGTGGTCATATGTGATTAAAGCTGAGATGTATGACAGTGAGGTGCTTGCCCCTTTGACAGTGTGAGTGTTTGTTTTCTTCGCTCACCTTCTCTTGCTGGGGATGACGCCCATCTCCTCCACCTCTCCCTGAGGAGTGACCTGCCGTGCTTGCCACCACTCATCATCTGAAGCGTTCACAACATGCAGGATGTCTCCAAACTTAAAGTTCAAGCCCTGGCTGGGCAGCCCTGAATCCTTCGTTTTATCATAATCAAACAGTGCCCTGCAGAAAACACAAGAGCACAGTGAAGATGAAACTGGGTCATTTAACAGACTATATACTGTCTTCCTTAACATTTTAACACATGGGGCAAAGCCAAAAAACTTTAAAAACTAAACTGATCTAGAAACTTACTGAATCTTTAAATGATTGAGTGTAAACTGTAAATGTAAGTCACATATTTTTTTTTAAATCTGTTTACAGAATTGGCACATTGGTGTCCAATGTATAGTAGCTGTCTGTTACCTAACATATAATGATCTCTTCTGACTGGTCCTCAGTGATCCTGAGCCCGAACTGATGCTGCTGTTCATCATCTGCTCTCGAAGGTCATGGATCTTGGCCTCAAATCGGCTGTACTCTATAAAAACCACAAACACAAGACCATCAAACATCAATGCACAAAAATCTGCTGCTGATCATTATAACAAAATAAACCTAGACAGGACAATCTAGTCTTTGTTTTTATAGTGTTTATTTTATGATAATGGCTGACTAAACTATCTTATCTCATTCATTACATGCATGGCTACTTTTCAAATTAATTAATAAATATACATAATTTATTTTAATACAATAGCAATAGCTACTTTAAACACATCTGCTGTTAAAATTGAAAATAATATCAAACGTTAGTATATCAAAGAAACATAACAAGAAATGCATAAGTATGCAACAGCATAAAACGTCTGTAGTGCGGTCTATATCATCAACCTTGGATGACTCAATATCCAGACATAAATAAAAAAAGAACAAGAGGTTTATTTATTAAATCTGAACTGGTTTACTGAGTGAAATGAATCAATAGATGGCTATAAAGCTAGAATATTGGCTTATTGGCTTTTTACTTCTCACAGCTAAGAGACTTCTGCTGATCGCATATTTATTTTTAATGGGTTCCCAAAATTACTTACCTTCAGGTCTGTACTGTGCCACAATGGTAACAGTTTGTCCGGCGTTCTTCAGGGTTGCCGCCGCCTGTTCATGAGTGGCACCGCGGAGGTCTATTCCATTCACCTGAGCATCAAAAGAGCAAGCAGTGAGAGTGATGTCTATGAAGCACATGAATGGTAAGCTCAGTATGTCCGCTGCTGAGTATGATATTCAGAGGACGTTCTGGAAACTTACTGACACCAGACGGTCTCCTTTCCTGAGCTCTCCACACAGGTCTGCTGGGCCTCCGGCGAGGATGAACGAGATAAAGATGCCCTCTCCATCTTCTCCACCCACAATGTTAAAGCCGAGTCCTGTGGTACCCCGATGCAGTACAACCTTCCTGGGCTCCCTGCATCACAGAAAAAAACGAATAAACCAAATTATTCCAAATCGTGTCTTACAGTAGGGTGCATGCAATGGAAGGCAATGTCTTGAAGGTTTTATTTTTTTAAGAGCACAGGGTTAGTGTATTTATCTGGCCTCTTGGAGGCACTGCTGTTCTAGTTCCAGTCTACTGCACTCAGTACTGTTCTTCACTTTAGAACTCCCTGTGGCTTTTCACCATCTTTAAAATACAAGCACTATAAGGTCAAATGGCATTTTTATCACATCAGCTTCCCTGTCTATAAGACGACTCTCAAATACAATGACATCTAGAATGGCACACGTTCTCCTTTGAGGCTACTTTGTGCATGTTTGATTGTTGAGCTCAATTTCAAATCCCCCTTTGCACCTAAACGCACAGATTAATAGAATCGTTTGTCCTGTTGGATTATGACAATCTTGTTTATTCATTTTCTGGCAGGCCGACTAAGAGGCTTGATGATGCATCGTGGTGTTTATGAAAATGAACCAACACATGACGTGAACGGGCTAAATTTGGAGCTTATCAAATCGCTAAATCGGCAGTGACGTGTCTGGCCAGATTTCTCTATCTGTCTAAAGGTCTGGTGTTGTGTTGCTTTGAATCAGATATGACTTTTCATTTGCAATATTCCTCCTCTTCAACTCTCTCATCCACTAACTAAAGTAAACTAGTGAGGTTATCTAGTTTTTCTTTCATATTGTTTTAGCAATTATGACCAGATAATTATAAAATAATGTTGATTTGCACATTTCTAGTTAACAGCAGGAGTGTGCTGCTTTGTGTGAGTGACATTGCCGTTATCTCACATTGACATCATTCCGTCACCTGCAGCAGTGAGAAACTATAAAGACCTAGAGCAACAGACGAGAGATAAAGAAGGAGGGATATCCTGAAGAATGTCACATACTGAGCTGCTTCCACCATGGGTAAGCACCTGTCCATTTATCATCACTTATCTCATCCACCTTATGCGGACAGAGAATGAAGGATGAAAATGGAGCAGAAAGACAAGAGGACGATGAGGAAGGAAAAACATTTGGACTGCCAATGAATATCAAACCAATTAAGTAAGTATCATCTTAGCAAAACAGCTGATCCGTACTTGGTGACATCATCATCCCCCACCATGGTCTTTGGGGTCGGGGAATAGCGTCCTGAATTCAACGGGGGCAGCGGCTGGCTCAGATAACTTGGGGGGTTGATATGGTTTTCCATGTGCTGGGAATAGGCTGAAAAAGAAAACAGGTACCAACATTAACACATTGAAAAGAACAAGCACATTTATTTTTTGTTTAAAGCACTTTGACAGTAAATTATATCTTGAGCTCAGCTTTTAGCACCCGGGCCTCCGCAGAGGCTCTGTTTACACAGACATCCATGTGGGAGAAAGAGACCTGGGGGTCATGATGAAACTGAGCCTAATATTCTAATGTGACCTGTCTCTTTGTCTCTGTGTCTCATTTAAAGCAGACCGTCAGCTCATGGCAAAAGGCTGCTGGGGATTGTTGCGTCAGCTGATTTAAGCAATTGTCATCTTTGCTTGCATTATGATAAATAAAATAGACGTTATACTCGCAAAGTGGTTATAGAGTGAACGCTTAAAAAAACCCTACAAGATAAGAAACCTATGAGATATAACATAAGGTGGTCTCCACTGTATGAAGGACTACTCTGACCCATGATCAGATAACACTGATTTAAAAGCGATCAGAACAGATACGTGCTCTCAGAGGTGATAGCATCTACTCTTGGTATGTAAGAATTTTAAATCTAAAAATCCAACTATCATGCTACACTATTTAACTTTTAATATTGATGTACATGGTCATCAAATACTTCAGCTTTTTTTCCCCTCTGAACCTATGGTCATCTGTCAGTCATTTTTAGTGTATATATCCTGATCTTATTTTGCAGTTCAGGCCACTGATGACTATGATGATTGTGAGGTACATATTTGGCTCCAGGTGTCCCAGAGCAGCAACTTCCTATCCACCGACACTATTGCACAGTGTCCTGTGACGTGAAGCTTAGCTGCAGAAGCCTCGCTTCACCCTCAGGCAGTGCAGAGCGGAACAGAGTGGTGCGATAAAAACGGCCAACAGATGGTGAAATGCATGCTTTATGGCTCTCCACGGGGACAAAAATATAACCTATTGATACAAAGACTCCTGCTCTGAAACGCACAAACCAAATCAATTAAACCACATTGCTCTCAATAGAAATCAACACACAAAAAGAAAAAAACCTGTCTAAAATATGCACGCGCAACTACAAGAATTTCCTCAGTTATATTTAACTGCAATTATTTCCATTCTGAACTGGGTTGCTTGACAATGTGCTTACTTAAAAGATTTTTTATTATTCATTAACTCCGTTGGATCTCTGTGGACGGTGTGGCATCGTTCCACATGCTGCCTTCTCCCCTGCATTAGGATATTACTGCTTGGATTAGCAATACTGGCTTGACCATATGATCCCAGTCGTGATCGAATTTGCGATTTGTCTTTCACGCCTACAAGTCAAGCGGAGATAAGCATCCTTGTCTCCTGACTCCACTGGGCTGGTGTCAGGGATGCTGTGTGTGTTCACTAGCAACATTAAGCTATGTCTCTTGTAGCTCTGTCTCCACTGCTCCATGCGTCCATTATTTTCTCATGTCATTACAAACCTGTTATCTTTTCAGTGGAGTCCAAAAGCTAAATCTTTGTAGAATCAGCACACAGCCATGCAACAAAAGTCTACAGTAACCAGGAGTGGTGAAACGTTACCATACCTTGACTCCTGTATGTTGCATGTACACTTATTTAAGGTCAAGTACTGAATTTCTCTTTTCTCTCATCTACACTTTATCAAAGTCTAACAGCCCACATTTGTAAGTGATATGGTTTTGTCAAATTGCCACTACTCGAGGGGGATCAGAGAGGCTTTGACTTTGAGACGGTGTGATCCTTCAGTGTACTGGGGTACACGCCGAGCATCCTGTTTAAGGATTAGAGACGAGTGTGTCTAAAGAGAGTTATGCAGGGTATATCTGTGGATGCAGGGAGATCCAGAGCCCCTCATGATGAAACTGTATCTAATTGGGTGCTGTGGTATCACGTGTGTATTGTTACGATACGTCTGTGGTCAAGCAGTCAATGGAGTACTGAGCAGTGGAGGGTGTTTGATTATGTAAATCTACAGAGAGCTTCTATTGGCCGGATAGGTCAGCTTTCCAAAGTGGCTCTCAAAACAGGCTTAAGGCTTACCAGGAATTTTAAAACAAGAGAGACAAGCACATTACGTCCTCATCTTTAAACGTCTACAGGTACAGGGTGCCACAGGCCAAAAGTTGTGAGGCAATGAGGCTCTTTCAAATGGCTTGCATCAGGCATGCACCAAGGTCTGCTGCTTTGACAGTCACATAAAAAAAGCTGTGTTCTTGCATTCCATCTATGCTATTTATGATTTGTTGGTCTATGTACAAATGCATGTTGTTTGCGTTTCACTGCTAGCAGGTTAATGCAGTTTAAAACAATGAACCAATTGGGTGGGTCTATAAATATGCTTGCTGTTCAGTTTATTTGTGCTATATTTAAACCCTTAAACGTGTCTGAATGAACACATCGTTTTTGCATTAGTAACAATCATGTACTGATATGCCCTGTGAAAAAGTAATCACTGGCTGCGTTTCCAAAGGTCAGCAGCTAATGGGGTCAAAGTTGAAACTCAATAAAGCTCAATGAATTGAAAATCATGATTCATTGGCCTTGAGGAAATTTTCATCTGTGTTCACCCCCCATCAAAAGAGACAATTCCTTATGACACACAAAACTGATGTTTTCTTAAAAACACTTGCACAGAGCTCAGTTGTGTCACAGCCTGTAGCATTACTCAGACTCATTTTCTCAAAAAGACGCACAGAGGAGCGTTCTTGCAATTGCACCTTCACCTCACTTGCACTTACATAGACACGACGTAGGCTTTAATGGCTGCTGAGGCTGCATGCTCAGACAAGAGTAATCGATATTAGTTTAGTCCCCCCTATGCAGGCTATTAGTGCTCCCGCTGGCAGGCCGACGAACAGAGCACAGATCAATACGCTCACGGCCAGGCCTCAACACAGCGTTCCGTACAAACAGTTTATCTTGTTTATTTCCACATTTCACTGATTGCTTTGATATTAGCATTACATGAGAACGGCCCATAATGCAATTCCATATCAGCAAGAACTGATCACAAATAATAGTGAGACTATTGAAAGTGAGAATGAAAATTGCTAAATATTATTAAGAAAGACGACATCCAATATTTAATGGAAAACACTTAAGGATGAACATCGTGTTTACTGTTAATTTGATCTCTAACAGACAGTCATTCATTTTATGAGGGCTTATGTATAGTAAAACTCACAGTTGGTGATGTCAGGTGGGGCGAAACTGTCATTCATAAAGACACTGTTGGGTTTAGCCACTTTTAAGTAGACCACATCTGGGGTATTTTTCAAGGCAGTCACGGCATGCTCATGGGTAACCTCCTCCAGGCAGGAGCTATTCACCTAAGACGCATTAATACATGCATAACAATTTCATATACAGTATGAGACCATGCACATCATTATCAAGAATGAGAACCCCAAAAAATTCTTCTTACAGCAAGAAGTTTGTCTCCTATTTGTAGTCTTCCATCTTTGTGTGCGGCTCCACCTTCAATAATCTTTGTGACGTAGATGCTATTGTCCCCGGGGATGTGCTGATTTCCAACACCCCCTGCTATACTGAAACCAAGACCTGAGATGTACCAAGAAAAAAAACACAGAAAAAACAGCAGGTTAAATGATGATGATAATAAGTTTTATAATAAATATAATATCTCGCACAACATCTGGAATGCAAACATGATTAAATAACAATTTAAAAACACCAAATTATTGCATAAATATACGAGATAAAACCAAGGGAGGGGACTGTTTCCATGGCAACAGCAGCTTAAAGTCTTACAGTTGTTTTGTAAAATACTGCAGAATGTTGGGGCTGGTCCAAAAATAGGCCGCTAGTGCGTGTTCGCCTGTGACTCCTGATATACGTGTACGGTTTTCTTTAGAAGCGTGTGAGCTGAAAATTTGTATGCTCTTTACTCTGATCAGATATGAAATCCAAGAAGTGATTTAGCAGCACTCCTGCTGCCTTCCCTGCATTACACTGAGGATTAAAGGCTCAGATCAACAATAAATAGACATCTAGAAAACTGCACAATTTCATCTGATGAAACAGAAACTATGTTCTTTTTAAGGTGGAGCCACAACGACAACTTATACTGTTACTCCTTTTCCTGGTTAATTCTGCTTTAATAGTATACTGTATAACCACAGGAAACAAAGGCAAGCTATATGAAAATGCATACATTCAAAATCCATACACAGCTTGATATTTAAAAAATGCTACAAATTGTCAATAGATGGTAAAATTAGATTTGAATCAATTACAAATATTTATTTTCAGTGAACATCTAGCCTCATTCAAATATGTCAAATGTGAACATTTAGCCTAATTCAAACACAAATCTCTAAAGCCTTGTGTTAATACTTTTAGTTCATGTTGAGTGTACAATGTACCAATCAAAAGAGTTTCTGTTCATGGACAGTAATAAGTGAGGTGGTATAACTGTACCTTTAGGTCCTTTGATGAGTTTGATCTCCATGACCTTCTCTGACACAGACTTTCTCCTCCTGACGTACAGTCTGACCAGCGATCCTGCCTCCTTCAACGCCTCCACGGCCTTACTGTGGGTCACGTCCCTGACGTCCACCTCATTCACTCGTAGAATCACGTCATTCACCCTGCGTGAAGCACAACACAAGCGTTATGGTCACTTTCACAGCTTTACACACATTTCGAACCCACCCAAAACAGTGAAAGATGCACAGACACTATCGGATTGCAAGTACACAAAATAAAACTCCCATCAAAAAGAATCAAAAAGTACAAAATAGAATTCTTCACCATCTTTAGTGATTTGACGATCAGTGAGACAAGTAAAAGACACCGAATGAGCCAGGATTATATCCACCAGGATTCAAATGGATAGTAAAACAAGGTTTTTGTATGACAGGTGGCAAGAGAAGCTGGGTTAAAAAAAATGAAGGGGGATTGGTGATGCCAGCTGATTATGAGGAGAAGCAAGCTATTACATTTTGATAAGATTACGAATATTGTATTTATTCTTTAAAATAACAGCACTGATGAATTATGCACAACAAAAGCAGAACCATGTATTAAGAGAATATTGACAATTATGATGTCATATTATCTAAGAGAGTAGTGTTACAATATGACAGTCGACGGCTGTTTTCTTACACTGGTGAAATGACAGAGTACAAAATATCTTGTGTCACAAAATCTATGCAGATGATAATTATAATTTCTTTAATCGTATTTTTTATTCTACATCACATAAAAGTACCAATCAACTAAAAGATATCAAGATTGAATGACTCTACAGCTTTAATACACACAGTACACAACCTAGCTGTATACACGCTAAAATCCAAATATCCTCAGTACACCAAGTTGACACAGAATCACACAGTGACCTATAATTCAGTGCACATCGCTCAGTGACTCATTGTCAATGCAGAAAAAACTAATTATCCACAGGCTGTAAAAATAAGTTAATACGCCTCTATCAAAGCAAACTTAAATGATACAGATTATATACAACACATTTGTAAAGTATTCAAAAGCCTTTATGACATGCATTCATTAACTCTCTCTCACACGCATAATTCAATGAGGAAATACAGCGAGCAGCCAGCGGCAGGGCTGACTCTTTCCTCTCTCTTTCTCTTTCGGCCTGTCAGTGTGATGCTGTCAGCAGCGCTGCTTTAATGAGCCTCTGACAGCACTGAGATACTGGAGGGCTCTATCGCTTAGTAACACCACTCCAACAGGACAAATCCATTCATACACCGTACAATGCATGAGGAAATCTATTAAAATGCTTGGTCAATGCATTACAACCTCAATCAATTGATTTAAACAGACATTTAAAAAAGCATTCATTGAAGTGCATCCCCATGTACTTACTTAGTTGCCTTAGAGTTGCACCAAAATTATTTGAGTCCTTCTTCAAAATGTATGAATGCTACTTCATGACCAAATATCAAACCAAGTGGCAACTGTTTTAAATACAACACAAACAAATCAAGCAAAACCATTCCATTAAAATTGTTTGACAAAGGATCAAAAGAACCTAGATTTGCTTGTTATTTGACAAACCATTGTCATTAATAGGGAGCTGTTCTTCCCGGCTTTCCCTCTTCTGGGATGGCATATGTTGGAACAATGTTGTGGAGATTTGATCCCACTGAGACACATGAGCATCAGTGAGGTCATGAACTAATGGCGTCTGGCTTTCAGCCAGCGTTTCAATTCATCCCAAAGGTGTTTAGTGGGGTTCAGGTCTGGGGTTTGTCCAGACCAGTCTTTAATTTCAGAATTCAATAAAATTGTTTTTTTTGTATCTAGCTTTGTGTACATGGCCAATCATGCTGGAACAGAAAAGTGCCCTCTGTAAACTAAACACAATTTTCTCAAATGTTATTATTTGCCATATCATTAAAACATAAAAATATATTTAGACACTTTTCTGGTCATTGGTAAAACATGACCAAGACGAAAAAACTAACAAAAACAGGAAACATATAAGAGTTTGAGTCTTACCGCAATTTCCCGTCCTGAGCTGCAGCGCCCCCCGGGATGACTTTAGTGATAAATATACTAGGGTCTTCGCCAATGTGAGGGTTATCTGTGCCACCGGCAATACTGAAGCCCAATCCTGAATTTCCCTGTATATGGAGATGTAAAGCTGTGTTCAGAATCTGGGATTTCAAAATATCAACATCCAATTCACTTTAGTCATGAACCCATGACTTGTGGCTGTCACTTTTCCTCTATTAACCAATTCATTTATAATGAAAGCCACATTTTATTATCGAAAAACCATGCAATTCCATATCTTGGCCATTACTACAGCAGGCTACATTTAATACAAATAATGCATGTCATAGCTTTGTGGTTTTGCAATTTTCAAATGCATTTTGAGAAGCAGAAATTACCTGCTACAGTCTTAAAACAATAGAAACAAAAGACTTTGTTTCTATCCTTTAACGTACCACTCAAAACATATAAAATAATATAAAACAAATAAACAATACTCAGTAAGCTTAAATGTAGATTATTATCAGAATTTTCAAGCAAGGCACATTAACTAGTTTCAGTCACCATGCAAGACAAATAACATTAAGAAAAGAATGTGCGCAGATTTAGCCGACAAGACAAAAAGAAGCAGGCTTCAAGTTAGAGCTGACGACAGCTTGTGGAGAAGCATTGTTTATTTATGCAGAGTTATTAAATGTGCAGTACAGAGCAGCGCTGAACTAGGTCACAAAAAAGCAGATGAGAATGAAGGGGGGTGAGCCTTAGGCAGAGTCAGGGATTAAGTCTTGACTGTGGAAGGCAAGATGGTGTGTTTTTTTGCTCCCTGGCAACTCTGCAGAGAGCGTTTCTCTTGCTATCTCGACTGCTAACGGCTCTGACATGATGCCTTTTAATCATGCTTTGAGTTAGTACATGGAAAATACATTTCTCAGTTGAGTATTTGAAGTATTTGCTGTGAAGCTGCTTGTACTTTAGGATGGCGAGTCTGTGTTAAGCACAAACTATTTAGAAAGGATTAAAATGCTAGCCAGTAGATGTCAATGCATGAGACAAGTGGTGTTTGTTAGTGATCTGATCTGTACAACTAGAAATGCCACCAAATAACAAAAGCAATAAAGTCAGTCCACTCACCCTTTCCAGCGTAATCTCCTCATATTCAAAGTCAGCCTCTGTACCGTTAACCTGAAAACAAACAAAAAATATTAGGCACAATTGGTGTATTTTTATAGCCCAGTTCATCGTTCCCCATGTACAATACTACAATAGGATCAAGTCACGGATAGATGTGATATGCTGTGCGATGGATTTACAAACGGGCAAGATGACCATTCACAAAAATAATTTATTCATACAATCAATACAAACACACCCATATGCAGCACATGTAAACCTTTACGATCACAAACACTGATTTGCCATCCCTATTTTTGAATCCTTTTGAAAAATGTACCACATTTGGTTTCTTTAAAAGACAAAACGGCAATAAATAAAGCTGCTTTAAAGCTGTCCATACCATCATGATGTGGCACTTCACACAGGTGAATAACACATTGCACAAAAAAGCTAAATGGATGGACTGCATATTCTACAGTAACTGAGGGATGATAATAAATAAATACAACATATACATTTTAATTTATTAAACTATGGTAAAATAGTGCATAAAATAGTTCTATTTTGTGAACACAGTAAAGGTGATTCACACATACTCCGTATTCGATTCAGCAAATAAGATGCTTCTGGGGTACAACACTGCGTGGCTCATACATCCAACAACACCTGTAAACCTGTAAAGTTGAGTGCTAAAATGAAACGCAGCGTATGTGAATCTCAGTGACTTGTAGCTGTAACTATACATAATATATCCATAAACACCTGGTAAGTAAAGAAATACAGTAAGAAAAGATAACATGTCAAGGTGGTGATATATATCAATTTAATATTCCAATAAAGGTCCCCAACGGCTCATGTAACTCACCATAAAAACCTGATGTGCTACTTGCCCTTCAGACACTGAGCAGAGAGGTGAATGTTTACGGAAAGTCTGCACACTACCAGAGATTGCAGAGAACATGCTGGGTATGAAGAGAACTTTAGTTGTCAAAAATAGTTTCCTGTTATTTTTCTATTCTGTTATTTCTTTTACTATATACTTTAGTTCTAGAATAACATACGTTTTTCTTAAAGAGACACAAAAGGACAAACTCAAATACACAAAAATGACAGTCTATCCAATAATGATGCAATATGTAACTGCAGTCAAAGTCATTTTCTAGAAGAACTCAGCTTTGATTATGTATTGTATGAAGGGATTGGGCCTATAGCTGTCCGGTTTGGTCTCAGCACCATGGACAGTGCCACATTTCAAATGCCCATCTGAACATTTTTAATTTGCACAGATATAGCACATTATTCACATTATTCATCATTCATTTGATGGCGATTCATTGGTACTTCTACAGAGTAGGCTCATCAATCGTCAAACCTTCACCATCATATCACAAATTCAATATATTCAGTGATAGACATTTGCCTGATTTCATTCTCCTACATCAACACAGCCCACATAATATACTGCTTAAAAAAAGGAAATCAACCTCCAAACAATATTCCCTCCACAACATAATTTCCACATAGAGTCAATTACCCACCCCAATCACAGAAGACAAAGTGGCAGCGAGTCCCGTGAGGCTCCGTATGCACCTCACAATGAGCGCTGCTGCTGAGCCAGCAGGAGCTAAAGTGAATGTTGTGTGTGAGGTGCTAGAAAAACAGACGTCGTGCTCCTGAGTGCCACAATCAAGACTACTGACCTTATTACTCCACAGGCAGACTCAAGGGAAATGAAGCGGAAAACAAACGCAGGAGATGTCATTTCAGCACAGTGCTGAATGAACGCCACACTTGACTAATGGACCTCAGTAATGATATTCAAAACGCTATGCTAACGTTAAACCGAGACACTCGAGGTCGGCGACTTGATAATGGAGAAACCAACACAGGAAAAAACTGTGATGAATACATTTTTTACTATCCAAGTTCCATCCAATATTTTTAATGAATGTCAAGTTGCGCTAGTAAACATGTTTACAGTAAAATTAGGCAAGAATGCTTCTTGACTTTGAAGTCCCTCTGCAAACCTCACCTTTTAAGGTTCAAAAAAATAAACATGGCTTATTAACTAAGTTACATGTGTACATTAAAGTTCCATGAATCAAAAAATAGGTTTAAAAAGCATTTGTAAATAAAAAGCAAAAAGATGACACTTACATATGGGGCTGAATCCAAACTCTCTGTATTAACCACAACAGGAGGTGGATTTGCCTGCAAGAGAAAACGGTCCAGTTAATGCATTACATTTTCAGTTTCATCCAAATTACATCAAGAGCAAAATGTCTTTAGTAGATGCAGTTACTACTGTAAGAAAAGCGGTGTTAAGCTTGCAGTGTTCTAGGCAGCAAAGGTATATTCACTTACTCTCCACATGACGCTACATATACAAGCACTGGCGCTCGCACCAGTTTAACACAGCACAGCCAGCATACGTACGTACATGGTGTTTTAGACTGCAGAACATGCAATGCTGAAGCATGAATGCTATTACGTGCCCAAAGTAGCCTAAAATTAAATCCACTCTCAAGCTCCCTCTCTTGCTCGCTTGAATCAGTCTGTCTGTCTTTCTTTGGGGCCTTCCACTTCCTCCGGCTGGTCGGCACGCAGATGCTATTAGTCAAGGAAAGCCGTCATACTTTACCCGACTCTGGGGCTGATAATCCTTCAGCCCCATCAGCGAGCAGTGGAATGGCAGGGATCAAAAAATGACCAACAGAAAGAGAGCAAAAAAAGGGGAGGGGGAAGAGTGAATATAGAGAAAGACAAAAAAAGACCTGTGACGTCGATGGAGGGATGACAGCGGGCTCCGCGGGGACAGTGGAGATTGGGATCACGGGGATTATGAGAGTGGAGGGTGGGACAGCATCTGTCTGCTGAACAATAGCATGGAAGGGGAGAGGTCAGGTCACATATACACACAACAACACAACACCACAGAATTGCATAGGACCCCCCCGGGCAAGATGGGTGCAGGTGGGTATCTGTATGAATGAGTGAGAGAGTCAAGCAACTTTGAGGGGTCACAGTGGGGAGCTGAAAGGTGCTCCGTTCATTTTTATTGAAGAATTACAGATGAGTGAAAAACAGAAATGAGCATGGAAATGAGATGTAATGTAAATGTAAAGGTAGCTATTAATGTTACTTGGGGGAAGCTTCATGGGTTTTGCCTTGCCAATGATGATTCAGTTTTACTGTAAAGCATAAAAGCTTTGCACACTTCAATAGTGCAGTCACGACATTCACTTCTGCATACAGTAAATGCAGATGGTAAGAAGCTGTAAGCCTAAATTATATGCATAAATGTATGCACTGCTGCTTGTTTACTGAGCTGTGAGATGAGAAGACAAGAGGCATAAGCTTTCTCTTTAAACTCATGGGCATGAAGAAACATACAGTAACACTATAACAGGGCAGATGTCCACGTCACACTTTGACATACAGTGTAGCCTGGGAGGGGTGCTTTTTAGAGGAGTTTCTCTTTCTCTGGCACACACAACCACCCCCCACCGAGACAGCCTCAACCATTGATATACAATATGCACAGATTTCACAATTAACTCTATCTGAAAGAAAGCCTTGGGGTTAAATCACATTCGATCAGTGACTGAAATTGGACTACATAGGATTTTGAGCCATCTGTACCATCTATATATTAAAATTCTCTGTCACACAAAGCCTGGAACAGATAAATGTGTGCTGAAAATGAATAAATGAAAAATCTGAAAACAATACAGTATTTTACTTTAAATGCATGCATTTCTACAAAACAATATATTAACAATGTACAGGAATAACTCCCTTCTTTTAGAGCTTGTGTAAGTATGCAAACATTCAAAATGACATAAAATCCTTATGTGTGGAGATAATCGACATCAGGTTTGTTGTTGCTTGTTACAATAAAGACAGTAGAAGGGTTCTGTTGTGCCTTCAAGTGAACACATTTTGTCAGACATGCAGTTTGAAAAATATTCTTTCCAGTCCATGTGTCCTCAGCCTAAATATCCTAAACATATTATGTTTATATCATATGTTAAGCAATGCAAATAAACAATGCTTATATTTATTTTAGATTTGGCACATTGTAATCATTTTTCTGAAATCAGAGATATCACTGTTAACATGCTGAGACAAAAATCAAGGCATATAATAACCAATACACAACTGCAAAGTTTGCTGAAAAACCTTAATTAAACGTAACCCTAACTGCAGGCAAAAACAATACTCCAGGCACCCCAAACACACGGAGACTAAAATTAGAGCTTGTCGATAGCATCGACTGGAGTTCCACTTTACCCGTCCACTATAGACCTTTAATTGTGGGATTAATTGCTTTAAATGAACAATGGATCAACAGATGAGCTTAATAAACAAGCTGACGATATGTGACATTCAAGAGAAGAATAAATGCATATATATCCGACAACCCATGCTTATGCTAAGAGAAGATAAAGAACACTGGAGAACTTAGGATCAAAAAATGGGGGACTATAAACCACTGGATGACAAATTCCATGTCTAGGGGATCAGATAAAATACAGATGCCAATGAATACAAGAAACCAATGCAAGACCACCACTACCAATATCGTGTATCAATCATGAACACAAAGCCAGAGGAGGGACAACATTTTGATTATACCACAGACAACAAAAAATCCACCGACCCAATGAAGAGAAGGTCCAAACACGTATCCTCAGCTCTTGCATCTTTTAACGTACCTTATCAAATGAAACCGAGGCCCAGAGAGTGTCAACCCTGCCCGAAAACCTCTCCCCCGACCCGTTAGATTTAGCCGTGCTCTTGGTGGGACTTTTCTTCACGCTGTCACGTAAATTGAGGAACTTGGTCCTGGTCTTTGCTATGTTTAAGGGGAGGGTGCAGGAGCTGTAGCTGTAGCTGGCTGGGTGGTTGTAGCCTTCTGGGCTCACCATCTTCTGGTGATGCGATTGCTTGAGGATTGAGGCGGGCAGCGCGCTCTGCCTCACGTTGACTCGTGGATGTGACGCGTTTCTCTTCTCATGAACTGACCTCTCGCAGCTTTCCGCTCTCCGGCCGGCGTACTCGTGGCCAGAGTAGAAGGTTGTCATGTTTAGCACGTGGATGAAGCGTGATGCAGCGGCGTCAAATTTTTCTGAAATGAGGTCGACGATGAAGAGGTTGCAGTGTTTTGGTACAGCGCCTTGGCCACGAACAAGTGTAGGGAAATTCAGTCCAGGCAATCATGTGCACACCGACCCTCTTGCTCTCTGCGTCTCTCGTACACCCTTCCTCTCATCTCTTCGCATTCTCATGCCAATTAGAGAGCTCTAATGGGCACAGCCATCAGGCGTGGAGGGGCTTTTTCCTGGCATGAATAATCAATGCTGAGCTCCGATTCACATACAAAGCCAGCCCTCTTGAGACCACGCCAGCACACAGACAGCGTATGTATCGTACTAACATGAGTGAGATCCATATAGTGAACAGCTTGTCACCTACATATCCATAGATGCTATTGACAGAGCAATATTTATCATGAAAGAGAAGGTTTCATCAGACATAAACAACATAGCGGGGGGCTTTCATCTGATGGTATCATAGTTAGGTTGAATAAAATTAAATATAAAAACATACAAAATTAAAGTCAAATAGCTCTTGATGAGCAAAAAAAGCAGATGTTTACTTTGCATGCAGAGGTCTGTTTTAAATGGGTCACTGAATGGAAAGAAACAGGAAATATCATAGTGCATATTACATATTAACATTTTTGTGACAGATGGCATGCCAGTGTATGAATGCAAAGGATCTGTCTTTTGGGAATATTACCAATAGATAAATTATACAAAATGGCCTAGAAGCGTTGACATGACAACCCGGGTGATTGGATTGGAGGCTGATTTTATAAGTGGATTTAAATTGATAAGCCTGTGTCTGCTAAGCTGTTAATGAGCACTGCTTTAACATTTACATCTGCTCTGATGAACTTCCACACAATCAGCAGGTTAAACCCTTGTTTATATTACACTGCCAAACCGTAAAATCAGATTTCTGCATAAAGAAGTGAACGTTATCTATTTGCTTGTAATGCTTTAGGACACAACACCATAATCTTGGGTCCCTTCAATATGAATGAAAACATAAATACATATGAGCAACAGCTTGTCACAGTAAAGTATAAAGAATTGTAACTTAAAACTGTAACTCCAATGCCACCTACTGGACATACACTATACACAGCTCTTTTAACAATTTTGCTTTAGTGGCCCGGATTAATTACAAACGGCCAACAATAGCAAATTGAAAACATAAATTTGCATCAAAGAATTAAATTAAACGTTAGAAATAGCCTGTATAGAAACATCAGAAATAACTGACTGTAATATGAACTACATAATCTAATTGGATTCTAGGTAACGTTTTTAGTACATTACAGAAAAGGTTTAATTTTGATGAAAATAAAGCAAAAACTATGGAAAATTTGCTAATGGTAATACGTTTTCTTTTGAAAACGAAATGCTCTTGGCATACTTCATACTTCTCATACTTTGTTAACACACACACACACACACACACACACACACACACACACACACACACACACATTCTAAAAATATATATAAACATTAAATGAACATTAAGCAAACATAATAAGGATTGATCAACATAAAATATAACATGTGAAAACTGTCCCTGAAAAACATTTAAGCTCACTATGAAGTATTTAAAAGTATAACATTTTCAGGTGTTCCTTTTTAGAACTGGGGCTCTGAATTCAGCATTCAGGCAGTTGTTATTTTTCCTCTGTTTATGATCTCTGTTTTATCAGATTTCATTATGAATTATTATACATTCTGACTCATTAAGTTGAACTAAATTCAAAGCACAAGCGGGCCAATATCTTAGATAGTATTACTGCAGTATTTTAATATTATTCTTCTAAATGTGTATTTGTTATTGTTTGCATCTTATTTATATCAGCAGGATGTTTTGATTAAAATAGACAAATTTAATTAAAATGAAATGAAAAGATTACACATTGTTTTCAACACTCCCAATAAAAACCTGTTGAGCTTAATAATTGCATATAACAAATTACTGACATTACAGAGCAATCTTGAGGCACTTAATATTAAATTTGACAAAGAAAACTCATTAATTGGCGAGTAAGAGATTGAGATTAAAAATCTCCTGATTTCTGGCACATTTTACATGAGCTGTAAAACTTACTGGACTTGCTCTTGACCCAATGCAATCGGTGAAGGTATTGAGGCGGGTAAGGGTAGCGAGCACCCGACGCCAGCGGGACGAGCTCTGTTTTGCAGCTTCCTCGGAAGAGCTACGTATGGACCACTGCCTAAACCTGGGTCCAGCTGAGCTGCCATGGGCCGAAGTGGTACTGCTGCCACGACTTCTCCTGGAATACGGGGTGTTTCCACCAAAGATGTAGTTCATCACTGCAGATGCACGCAGTCACCGCTCAAGAACGTGTCGATAACAAACACAGGAAAACAAATCGGGCAGGAGTCTGAAAGCGTTTCCAAACAACTTCCTTAATTATGAGTGTGGCTTCCTGTGTTGGGCATATCAGGAGTTTTCATCTGAACAAAGCCTTAAGTGTGCTGTGTACTCATGACAATCCTTCGTTCCATCCAAAACTTGATCTGTGAAATGTTAACAACCGTCCAGCGTGGTATCGAAGCAGATGCACAACAGAATACATTCCAAAGAAGAAAGTGAATTTTCTAAGCAAAGCTGGCTTTCTCTTTCATCAGCCATGAGTAGATGGGAAGCAGACTCAAAGATGGTGATCACTGGCTGGACAAATTACGAGCTGGCGCAACTTGTTTCACTGAAGCCATCTGTGCAATTCTCTGCCTCCAAGATGTTAAATTTGAAGGCCATCGAATGATTAACAGCTGCCTGTCCAAGTCCAATTGGAAATGTCACTCTGCCCAATCAACACTGCTTTCAAGCATTAAAAACAGTTGCTTTAAAGTAGAAACAGGATGCACATAAAAACACTGAAGGAATTAGCTGTCAGTAATGAAAAACGAAAAGCCATAAACAGAGGTTGTGCGTAAACATACAAAGTATTCCACAGGGCCTGATCAGTTAGATTACCCTTGGTGTGCATGTAGCGACCGATCTTTACCAGCACCCTCTTAGAAGAAACCACCTCCGTTCAAGAGCTCCGTAGATGTGCCACAGGTGCCGGATGAGTTGGCTGATTTTGTCACCAGGCTCTGGCTCCACTCCCCTGGGAGCTTAAAGCCATGGCAACTGCTCACACATCTAAAAGAGCCAGCAGGATTTCCCGTGCAGGCTCCGGTCCCCTGTCTCGCACCAGAAGCCACAGTAAACACACTCTTCAGCATCATCTGTTGACATATTCATTAGTGCACTAGAGCCTACAGCAGGGACTGTATGGTACGAAAACAATCATTTGGGTGTCATCATCACCATGCTGGCTCGAGAGCTGTGATAATGTCTCGGACCCTCGCATAATCAGATAAAGAGTTTTTTTTTTGCATGTAAACACTGTTGAATTATCTTGCTTGTCTGGGTTTTGATTCAGAGGGAAAGACGGTATCAGAAACAATGCTAAAGCTCCTCCTCCCCTGTGAAACTATTCCAATAGATATGGCAGGACATCAATAATACATACCAAATTACCTCTGAACACATTGTGTGCATGTCTAAAGAGATCTCTGAAAAACCCATTAAGAGCCGCCTGGTAGAACCGAGCCATCCTGTCATCTTGCTAATTGACAATAAGACCATCACATCGTAGCACACACTGTGCCACAGGAACTCCAAGACTGTATAGAAAAGTTACATGTTAGAACAGTTAAATCCATGTGTAAAATATGAAATAACAAAAGGCATGTGCAACTGAAACATCAAGCATTAGTCATGCAACACTATGGCCAACTTTCGACTCATGGAATGGGCACCAAGCGTGGGATATCCGCTTTCAAATCTTCCATAGGCCACACAATGGCAGACAAACTAGGCCAGCTATTGACAAGGTCAGACTGCTGGTCAGCTTCTCAATAGATGCTGAAAGCAAAGTCAGGATCCACAGATGTCATCTTAGCTATTCCTGTCATAGCCTATTCTACCGATTCAGTCCTGTTCTGAGAACATGAAAGAACAGCTACTAATAATGACCTCGCCCAATACTGTGACCCATGAATCATTAATCCATAAATACACTGAGCAGATCAAAGCACAGGTTTCCAAGTCAAATACATGCATAGCATAGGGCAAAAAAGTACTAAAACATGACTATAGTCATGGAGATTATGGTTTGTAAATGTTCAGTGGTGAAAATGCATGTGTGAAAAATATCATTTTAGCAGACAATTGATACCCAAGTGTGCCTGAATGATTAGATTTTTTCTCAGATCTGGCCCAGGCCTATACAGATTTAAGGATTGAATTTTGAATTCTGTGGAAAACTTGAAACAAGGTAACATGGTTAAAAGGAAAACTGAATATTCTAAACTCTTTGTGGTATACAATTTATTGAATTATAAACATTCCAACCTGGACAAAATCTATAAAGTTGTATGCTAAGTTTTGCGGGTGAGGATTCAGCGAGGGCATCTATCTAAACACTTAAAACGTAAAATAATTTTTTTTACTGATTTACTGCTATATAAATACAATCATCATAATGTTCTGTGAACATTATGTGAAAATATATCTTTGACACCTTTAATATTGACTGAATGTCATGTCAAAAATTAAAGTCCAAGTGAAATTAATGGTTGAAATCAAACTTTGATCCTCATCTCAGAATTAGATATTGAGATTTTAGTCTGTTTTTACAGACTGAGTCACCTTTTATTCTCTGAAATAATCTTTATGGAGTTAACATCCAAATAATGTTGCTTTAATTTCAATAAATTAAATAAAAAAGCTCAAATGTAAAGCAATTGTCTGTTATCTGCGTATACATAAAAGCTTCAATGGAAATATTTATACACGGTATTACATATAGACATTAACACAACAACAAGTAAGCCCAGAAACACAAGCTATCATGGGTAATCACAACATACAACATGCCTTTGATAACAAATTACATGCATCATTTAGCAACTAGGGACCATCAAAGTAAATCTAACTATTAAAATGAGCTTAAGCATTCCAGCATGTTCAACAACCATGATTGTATCAGCGGCAAAGCACTGCTGCTATTCACATCTGTACCATGCACTTTGTACAGCGCGCACCGTGTGTACGAGCACTGCTGCATGACAGAGGCACACAGGTTGCCAGGCAGCAGAGGGAAGAGATATGTGCTTTCACATTTTCTCATGAAAAACACTGACACTCATTCAAGCAGGTGACTACTGCAATGTACCCGAGAAGAATGCTTGTTTTTAACACAACGAAGCAAAGCACTTTACCGAGGCCTTACCAGACAGCATGTCAATCAGTGCTTGCACAACGTATAACCAAAAAAAATGACGCACCTCTGATTTGTTAAGGTACATCTAAGCTAACAGCTTTATAAACATTAAATGTTTCTTGTAGTACCCAATCTGATGCAACTACTATACCACAGTCATGCACTAGCATATGATAAACAAGTATTGACCAATAATATACACAACACACATTAACTAACTTATGTCAACATGGAAAAGTATAAGCGTATCTAATTTCAGTTATACTGAAAGACACTTTTGCGCTCAGTGCAAGGATTGACACGCAGCTGTCCGAGTGTTTTCCTGTTGCGGAGTTCCACACCTACCAACAAGTGCAGACGCCGCCTCTTGGTTCTCCTGAGGGTTCCCATGATCCGCCGACCCATCTTTTTAGCATACCACACCGAATTGAGCATTGTGGGATGAGGCTGGCGCGTGTGGGGTTCACGCTCTGATGAAATAGCGCCCGTTTCCCGACTCTGACCTGCCCCCTCCACCTCTTCTCACGCAGGCATCTCAAAGCCAGTGTCTGCACATAGCGCGTGTCGGCAACGAAAACACGAAGTACATGTATCTGCGAAGAGCTGGGTGTAGAGAGAGAGAGAGACTGAGAAAAACACAGAGGCAGAAGCTGCCTGACGCATGCAAACTGCAGCAGAATTAAAGTGCTTCACAATCTCTGCAGCCCCTAACACGCTACTCGATTCACCTTCTTCGTCTCTCTCTTTCTCTCGCTCTCTCTCACTGCCGAGGCTGATGCAGCTCCTGGCACGCTGATCTGATGTGCAGTGCCGGGATGTGAGCTCAAAGCGCAGACGGCTGCAGGTGCCTGCGATCGCCTCTTCTAGTTCAAAATGACTCAGCAAGAAGCACAGAGAGCGAGAGCGGACGCTTGGCTCGGCTGGCACAGACTCTGCTCCTCTGTGATTGCTTGAATGAAATAAGTCCAGAGGCTTGCGACGCAGTGAGCGCTCCAACGCTATGCCTTTCACCCTCTCTGACAAACGGCTGCAGTGTGCTTTGCGAATGTCTCGTCCTCTCTTTTATCACTTGGCAGTGCTGACCTTCCCCTTCTTCTTCACACTGCTTTAGAGATAAAGCAGGGCAGCATCATCTCCTGCGCCTGTGGAAATTCCTCTCTGATGCAGTCGATTCCAGGAGACGGTGGTCTGGCACTTCCACCTTTTCGCATGTGACGCGCTCTTCTGATGCTTTCTTTAATGTGTGATCAAGCCATTCAAGTTCGGCTCGTGGGGAGATATATCAGGACTGACGTCACTGACGGGAAACCGGAGGCTCGCTATTTGTATGAGAACTGTGATTGAAGGACAAAGCCTCAAATCCATACCGACACTGCCTTTTCTTATAAATGCGTAGAAATTACAAACCATTTGTAGGCCTGCATATGAACTTTCACTTCTTATATTCTCTGTAAGTCATAACCTGCTTCTACCGCCAGTCAAAATCCATAATTAATCCTATTTAAAGGGGAATTGCTATTGATCATACAGAATTACCTCCAGCATCATATTTTCCAGACATCAGATTGAACTAGAATACATCAGGGATCACAGCACAAACTCATTGGCCATGCATGACAGCATGCACCAAATGAATGCAACATCAACAGCTTTCGCCTCCACAAAACATAGCCAGACAACTGTTGCATTTAATACATGGTGACAGTTCGAGAGGCTACATATACAGATACTAAAAGACTCATGCACCTATCAAACTACATAACTTCATAAACACAAACAAAAAAGGAAAAGAGGGTTACATAGTATGATAAGAGTGATATCATACTTTAGCGCTGGCATTAAGCCTATCTGCTGAAAGATATGCGACTTATCATGAAGCTGCATCGATCCCACTAATCACATAGAGATGACCAACACTAGACACGCACATGACTGACAGCCATATGACAAACACAGAACTGGCAAGCTGCACTTTTGCTGCGCTTAAGTAACACATTGAGGCGCGGCGAATGCTGCTTGCCGTTTTTGAGGCATGACTGTTACCTGGGCGGTCACAGGACTTTGAGGGTAGGGGTTGGAGAGGGGAGTAAGTGGAGGAGGGGTACTCTCCTCATTCACTACAGTAGACGGCCCATCGAAGATGCATTCCAGCGATTCAACCTACAGAGGGGCATTGAACTCAGCGTATTACAATACAGACTTGAGTATGGGTTCAAAGTGTCTATAGAGAAACAATTATAAGAAGCATATTAAACAATGTCTCAACACCTATGAGGCTGCCTCCCAACATTTTTGGGCATCATAGGTCATAAAAGACACAAAACCCAAAAAGCATCCTACACCAAAAATGCCTTTCATATTCCAAAATGCTGTCTAGGTAGGCAGCTCGCTAGGTTTTGAGACACAGCCTGAGAATTGGCAAAACGCAGAGTGGTATGATAAGGACGCTTATGTTATGAACCACAGACTTCACATATCGCTGGGATGGAAATGTTAATCCCAAATGGCAACTATGTAGACTATGATGGCTGTTATAACATACAAAAGACAAATTTATGCCATAACATCAATGTAAATACATTTATATATGAACATACTTTTGTGAGAGAATGTCAGCCTTGAACTTTAAAAGACCAGGACAATGTCACCAGCTTCTCCGCTACAGGAAATGTGTTTTGTTGATACACCACCAGTACTCTAAGCTTGAGCTGTGAGCTGTGCAATGATTTCAATGTAACACAAGGTGGCAACAGAACCCTCCGCTGCTGTCAGGGGTAAAGCAATAAGCAACATTTTCCCTCACCAAGTTATTCTATCATGTTTTCTTGTTACAAATTACAATGGCAGGTGATAAATCACTAGGAATGATGCTAAATTCTAGTTTGTAACTCAGAGCTATATGAATATATTCAGTTTACATTTTCACCGCAGGTGTTTAATATATCTGGAAAACAGGACTCTGCTACAGGGAGAAGACGTGTTTGTCCCAGGATGTCAATGCGAGTAAATAAATACGGTAATTACATTTACATCTTGACAGGCGCTTTAATCCAAAGTTAAAAGGCAAGAAATATATTTTATCAGTGTCATCATTCCTTGGGATTCGAACCCTTCACCTTGCCGTTGCTACAACATCTACAGCTAAATTACATTAAAATAAAATGAAAATAACCAGAATTAGGAGAACTAATTGAAAATATGCGAGAACTGCATTATTCTGAATATCTGTGGGACAATATAGCTAAATCTCTATGAAGAGATTATATGGTGACTCTCACAACAGCCTGGGTCGTAACCAGTGTGTCTGAGATGAATGACAGGTTGTGAGGTGTGCTTCAAGAATGAAAAGGTGCAGATTTAAGTATGAGCAGTGAAGGTTATGAGTAGTGGCAGACGCTATTTGTCATCTATGTGTGTGCTGCTGGCATAGGCTCAGATCAGGACTGAGGGGAAAGCTGCGATGTCATAAATCTAAAGAGTGCAGAGGAACAACAGGCACTGGATGAGTGCTCGTAAATGTTTACACATATGTACCAGTTCCTGTCTCTAAAAGTATATTCACCCTCTCTGTCACAACTACTCTGCTGACTTCCAGTTAGCACTCAGAGATTATGCTTCACCTTGAAAAAACAAAAGCCTAAGATATTTCACATAAATATACTCTGGATTATCATTACATCAAGCACAAAAAGTGCTAGACGGGGAAACACCCGTCTAATAGGGCTGAGTGATTTAACATGAACAAAAGCAATTTTTTCAAGGTCCAAAGTGTAGCATCTAGTGGTGAGGTTGCGAATTGTAACCCACCAGTCACTTCACCCCTCCTGTTCTAAGCGCTACGGAGTTTGTGAGAGGATTAAGTTGTCGTCACGTTTTCGCTTCTTTCCCAAAAGTAAAAACGTATTTACGAAACGCTGTTTGTCCGTTTAGCAATACTGTAGTCACAAGGGTGAGCCCGTGGTGTATGTAGATAAAAATAGCTCGTTCTAAGATAAGAAAAACATAACGCTTCATTGTGTAAGGTCTTTATACACCTCTAAACACATAGTTATTAGTTATGGATATTATATTGCATTTCTGTTAATAGAGACTCCAAAAACTTTCACACAGTACCTCTAATGTTTTACAGAATTTGACAATATTCATCTCAATAGATTTGTATTTGCTCTGGAATTTAATATATATTTCAATATGTTACATGCACAACTGCAAAGTGATGCAAACAAATTATTGAATCACTAAATCTAACAGACAGTTCAAACTTATTTGCAATTAGAGATGCTATTTATACATTATATTTATACGTCACATTATATTAAGAGCAGGTGCAAAACCGGACTACTGGTGATTTTTTTTTTAAACTTAAGAAAATAATTGAATAGAATTAGCATTACAATTATCTTGAACCTCATGATAATGTTGAATATTCTTATATCTGTAAAAAAAAAAAAATTACCACCGAGTCATAGACACACTAGTAATACACCAGCTTACCTCCTGCTAAAATTATTCAGTGCACTATAGCGTAAAATCATCAAAGTATTCATGATTCCTTGTCAAAAAAGGAGAGATGTATGTCTTTGTAGCTATGCCAGTCTTTCAGATCTCGAAGATGTGTCATTTGAATCATGTCAATTCAGCAATAAAACAGATTATGAATCAGACTTTGCTATGGGTTCTGTAAACTCCTGTTATGAAGCAATTTGGCCAGTAATAATGAGATTTCCATTGAACCGAGTATGCAGTTGACTCAATATAGCAAAATTCTCATTTGACAAACATTTCTTTATAAACTGGTAGTGTGTGGTAAAATGGCTGAACAAACAGAAACACTACTATGGGATCTATAAAAAAAAAATCTAAAACGTGTGCATGTGTGTGTGAGTGACAGAAAGAGAGAGAGGTAGAAGATTGAGGCACATGGAGTTAAAACAGTATGGCAAGGAAGAATTTAGACTGACAATGGTAAATGTAAAAACAGGTCAATTAAACAGCAAATCCAGATTCCAAGACTTTCAAGGCTTACCTTCATTGGGGAGATATGTGCGTGTGCCACGTAACCGTGGACGTTCTCAATCTGGGAGAGGTTTTTCTCTGCCACCTGGACCAGCTCTGGCCCAGGAGCCTCATCGGTGAGCTGGGGTGAGCTCTGTTCCTGTGGAGATCCTGTGTCTTCATCATGCTGTCTGTACTTCTGCAGAGAACAAGAGACAAGTAAAAAAATTTAATTTTCTCTTATTTTCCTTGACAACTGGTATAAATATTAGATGACAAACAAAAGATGACAGTGTGAAAGAATCACCCCCACATATTTTATCTTCTAGGTTTGACTTTCAAGATTAAAACTCATTGGGAAGAAATGTTATTTTTAGGGATGGCAAATACTGTAATCCTTAAATGTATGGAAATCTTTGACTGAACATAAAGATGCAGTTAAGCATCTTTATGACTGACTGCTTTACATTATTTCACTATTAGTGACAGCAAATAACATCCAACAGCAGAGACATATGAAGCAAAACTATCGCAACTTTTGTAGATGCTGTAAACAGGAAATTATTTCTTCAACTGTTAAACAGATGTAGTTAAGAAATGTCTTTACAGAAACCAAATAAAAATACAGAGGTGATGTAAGCCAAAACAAAAGGGCCAAATGAGGGTAAGTGAATAATTCCAGGATTTTGTCCAAATGTTGACTATCCACAGCCAAACCACAGCCATATAAATGTAAATGTTTTGGGTTTGGCTGAATACATCCCAAAACATAAAGACTGTAGAATCTTAGGAAGTGAATGATCAGTAGTGGTTCCCCTGCCTCAGTAATACAGTGGTATCTGCTTACACAGAAAGGTAGCTGATGAGTCGTTTCCCCACAGGCGGAGGATGGCCACAGTTGCTATGGCAACAGGTTTATCAGACACTGACTGCTTCTCACTATAGGTGAGCCTATGATTCAACCGGTCTTATTTAAAGCTGACACCAGGCTTATTGGACCGGTTCACTCAACCAGCTGTAAGCATTTGCATGATGTATAATCAGTGGGCAGATTTGCATTTGCTTGGTATGTGTGATAATGCCAACACATAACCATGTCTTCAATAGTTTATCATCATAAGTTCATTCGCCTGCATATTCTTTTTAACCTTCTCACTTGTATAGGCTTACGCGGGATGCGTCACCTTAAATCTAAGTATATTCAAAGCTCTTCTGTCTCTGCTGTTTTTAAATGGCAGGGTTTTTCCTGGCTCAAAATGAGGCTGAGGTGGTACCATCCTGATCATGTGCATGCACACTTTTTTTGTTGTAAATGTGCACTTCATGGTACCATCATTTTCACATGTTGTTTTAAGTGAACTTGATGTTGAACAACACATAAAAAAACTTAATTGTCATTTGTCATCAAATTTGTAAAACCCCTAAAATGCAAATATTATGCAACGCTTGTCCATGGCATGAAGACGGCGATTTCTCCGACACAGTTTTTGTCGACAGGCAGCGGAGGCGGCGCAAAATTAGACGGAGGCGGCCGCCTCCAAATTTTCTATGCAGGAAAAACCCTAAATGGTTGGTCTGGGTACACATACAGACATGACAAACAGCACTTTTAAAATGCAGTGTCAAGTTCACAATATAAATAGACTATGATTTACAGTAAGGGCTGCTCTATAATATCCTTTATTTTGAATGGGTATACGTTACACAATGTGAATGCTGATATAAACCACTGACTAGAACAGCAAATTAGATCATTGGAAGCCAGTGGGATGCTACTTTTTAAACACTCTGAATACCTTGAATACTTACAACTGCAGTGTTTCTTTATACTGACATTAAGCAACCAAACACTGTGACCGAGCCTTGTAAACAATGAAAAGTCCCTGAACATTCACAAATGGTTACACCGGTAAGACTAGCATAAAAAATTCCTATCATTAAGATTGTTTTGTAGGTGTTCAGTGTGTAGAGCAGGTGGGAGGAAGCACATGATAGAAGAGAAGAACTCTCAGTCTTCCCTGATGAGCACAGGAGGAGGAGGATCTCCTGGCAACCACGACCACTCACTATTGAGTCATGGTCCTCTGTGGCTGAGGTAGGCAGCTCACTATTCAATCTGAGGCTTTTCTGGAACACACCTGATACTCCAGCACTGAGGACTGGAATCCCGCTTTAAAAAAATCCTAACAGCCACAGCTTAAAATGAGGCTGCACACAGCAATGACCTGCTCTGTATATTTGAGAGCAAGATGAAATTACTTAAAAGCCCACAAACAACATAAATTATGATGTAAATGTACATATTTTTTCATCCAGACAACTTTCTTTTTCTGAACGGCTTGCCAGTGCAGATCTCTGCCCCATCACTAAGATGCTACTGGTGTTATTGGCAGGTGGGATGTTTCAATAAGGTTGCTTAAGGTGTTCCGAGTAGCTCCCAGTACATGGGCATGGCCAGTGCACTGTCTATATATGAAGCTGATTGACATTAGCAAAATAATAGTAATCATCATTATAATAATAGACCACTAACTTTAAAATTAATGAGGCTCACACCTGATCTTACTATAGTAAATGTTGTGACTGACAGGAAAAGTGAATAAGAAATGTTACACAACTTGTGTCTGAGGCATGATAGAAACATAAAATTGTATAAATTTTATTTATAAAGGATAAAATGTAAATACAAAAATTCAGGCATCTTTTTGAAAATAAGTTTTAAAAATAAATGCTAATACCTTACAGAACATTTTTTCCACAAATCGTGTACAGTACAGAAGAAACTTTTAATATTAAAAAAAAGTTCTTTCCTATTCAAGCATGCAGCTTTCATCATTTATCAGTTGGCAATCTCAGACCAAACTGAAGTTAGACGTTAGTATTAAAATAAGTTTGAAATGTTTTTCTAAAGGTCTCTTTCAAATTACACTGGCAACATCCCACTCACTAGAACATAAGCTCATCCTTTAGGATTAGGATAAAGACATTCAGTAAACAGAATTCTTTTCTCCTCCATTATATAGGGAGGCATCCAGTGTCAATGATGTAACAATAACACAACAGCTCTTGCTTACCTAACATAAAACATTTGCCTTTTCTTATAGCAGAAATAAAAATGCCAATCTTATATGAGACACAGTGTGGACACAGGGTGATCATATGATAATGCAACACTTCCAATAACTAAATGCTTGCACAAGCCGTCGGTCTCCAATCTGGAGTGAGATGACATGGCATTTGGGCATTTATCCCATCTGTGTGATCAGATGCTAAAACTGCTGTCAATCTGACAGTCTAGAGACTAGCATGTACAGAAATACTGCATCCAGTTTAACAAGGTAGTTTCATTTCAAGTGTGATGAAGTCTATTCAACCATACAAGTCATCTTAAAAGGCAAATAAACTAACATAACATAGAGAATCTCATGAGCAGCTGACCACAGAAGCCGAATTCTACAGAACAGCTTCTTGCTGACTAACATTTTATTTACTCACCAAATTAAAATTGTACTACTCCGGTAAGCTTAATGGGTGTTACTTTTGGATCCTAGCTGTGTGTTCCTAAGTTAACTGTGCTGATGTGGCAAGGTGTTGTGCTGCTGATGACTGGGGGTATGTACCTCAGTCTCGCCATTGTTAAATCGAAGGCAGAAAAAGAGAAAATGACAAGGATGGTACCAAAGCTACTATAAACTCTCATCTTCCTTAAGAATCTAAAAATAGAAGCTGTACATTCAGCCAGTGTGTTCTGGAACAAAGGACAATTGACTAAGAAATTAGTATTTTGGAGAGCAGCGGTTCAACGGCAACAAGAGGCTCTCTAATACATCACTGTCACTGCAGTTTTCACATCCAGTTTTAAAAAATGCTTTCAACAAAACAGTTTGATTGTTTTTATTGTATAAAGATTTCCACACTGTTTTAAGTTAGCACAAAAAGATGAACATGTTCAAGAGAGCTCACTCAGTGAGATGAAATAAATTAATAATGAATTCTAATTAAACATCAATCCCAAGCAGAGCAGGGGACATGTAATCCTATGGGCTGTGCATTAAGGATCTGAGAGGTCAATGCCATCATTCAAGGTGTCATGGGATGCCATATGGCAACATACAGACAGCAATCATGCCAGAAGCCAAAAGGCAAAAAGTTCAATAATACGCTTCATGTTTTAATGACTAAATAATCATTTGAATTAATAACACATCATCATCACGGGCATAAGTGTGTGTCACTTCAACATTATCAGCCACTTCAAAGCATCTCTGATTTACAAAAGTCAACCAGCAACGCAACAATCATGTCAACACAAATTACAGAACAGATCAGCTTCAGTATTCTAGTTTGGTTTAGAGAAGCAACATTTTAAGAGTGCCAAGATTTCTTATAACAGCACTGGAATGTTTCACTGTTTGTATCACTTGGCTTGTTTGTGTTTGTGCCATTCCAGACAAGCTGCCAGTCAATGTGTTGCTCAGCAACACAAAACGGCTGATACGGCTTTGACATCTTGTGTAACTTTGCTGTGACAGTAAAGACTAAACAAAATAACTGGCTACAGTATCTTAACATTACGTTCATCTGTTCCTAGAACTGATTTCAATTTGAATTGAGCAAGCTACAGTCTCTACCTATGTCTATGTATGACAAATGCGAGTGAAAGGTTTGATTTTGCTCTTGTTCTTTGGCTGTGTTAATGCAAGAGCTAACATATTACTGTGATACACTCTTATTAAGAAGCCACAGGCTTAACCCTGAGCTGATACAATGAAATCTCCATCAGTGTTAAAAGAGAGATTACTGAAGAGAGCAGAGAGTGTTAACTACAGTCAGAGCAGAGATAAGCCAATGACTGATTAAAAGAGAAAGAGCTGTCAATCGGGGAAAGACATCACTGGCATATGCACTGACAGCTCTTGGTTTAGGTGCCTTAATGCCAGCAGCCAAACACTTCCAACCACTATACATAGCCTATATATCCTAACAACTCTTCTTATCTCATCAAGTTGATTATACGTGTGGCTTGCAGTTGAGTCTCTCTTCTCTTTTCTCGCAGCTGGTGTGAGTAAACTGTTGACAACTCTTGAATGCAACTGGATGCTTTCAAAATGTACAAAGAAACCAAACCTGTAAAACAGAGCAGCGAGCAAGCTCTGCCACCCACCTTGCATCCAAACATGAGCGAGATGGTGCTGTTCGTACAGGCCACTTTACAGTGGCACAGCATGGGCGAGAAACAGTCCAACTTCCTGATGCTGGGCGACATTTTCTCGCCGCTATTGCAGCTGAGCCGCTCGGCCACAGAGGAGCCGGAGAATCGCCTCCTCGAGCGATACTTGCTCCTGCCTCTCCGGCCACCTCCTGCTCCACCACCTCCCCCCGCACCTCCTCCTCCTCCGGCCCCTCCACTGCTGCTGCTGCTGCCCGCTCTCACCATCCACCCTCATTCCTCGTCTCACTCCATCACGCCAGGGAAGGGACAGCCAGTCTGCTTCCTTCATCCAGCGAGTTGTACACACTTTCCCCTCTCCGTCGCCGCTGCTGATGTCTCTCAATCGTCTTCTGCTTCACTTGCTCACAATGAAAAATGTCTTACTGTCCTCCTACGGGTCTTCTACGCTCGCTTCTTCACCTTCTTGACAGGTGATCTCACAGCTGTCGGTCACAGCGGAGATGTTTACCCAGAGGCCCCGTTGGAGCCATGCTGTGCGTCCGAGCAGGTATACATCCAGCTTTCGACTCTTTCTGTTAAAGCTTCTCCAGTCAAGACGCACATCAGGCAGCCGGCTCTTCACCAAAAGAGGGATGAAGAATGCCACAGCGAGCACAATCAGCGGTGAGAAGTGAGGAGAGCAAGAGAAGAGGAGGAGAGATGAGAGGGGAAGGTGGGAGGGGAAGCTAAAGCTGTTGGAGCGCGTGGGGTTTGTCACATGGGCTCCGTTAAACAGGAGTTGGGTTGAGATTCTCAGCGTGGGTGCTCTACGTCATTTAATACATTGAGAGAAAAATCTGTAGCGGTTACCAGTGAGACAGAGAAACGGAAAGCGAACAAACTCATAGCCATCTATGGAGGAGGAGCAATAATGGAGTGACTTCCTGCACGTTTGCACGGAGGAGAGAAAATGGGGGAGGGGGAGATCGGAAACTGGCCAATAAGAATGTCATTGGTAGCTGACTGGACAGTCTTGCTGTGACCTTTTCCATACGACATGGAGAACACAGTCTATAGTAAAACCAGACAGAAAGCTTCATGTGCTCATCTAAGTCAATTATTCATGTAATTTCCCTTTCATAATATCTAGTCAGCTGCCCGTGAAACAGACACACAAGACAAACCACTCAGGTCACTGGGCAGAAGGGCACAGCAACATGGGGGAGGGTCTCCAATAACAAAGATCTCTCTCTCCAATGACTTTGCTTCAGGAAAATTTTAAAACACCAGTCAAGCTAAGAGAGATGTATCAAAACACTAACATCCACACTAATCTGATAATTACCACAAATAAGATCCACTGCACGCATGCTACACAACATTGTCATCATATTACAATTCAAATATTTCCATAAGAACTTTGGGTATTCTGTTTAACACTTATCTACATTACAGGAAGTAAATGTCCATGCCAGTCGTACTACTAGCACTAGTTACACCATTTAAAGTTACCTTGTTTGTCTGTGTGTCTCACTATTCAAGTGTGACTCAGATCCTGCCATTCCCATTACACATGCGTCACTCAGCGCGAACACGCAACTAATGCTGGCAGATAGAGATTGTCTGAACACACACATTCTACATCACGCTTAAGACATCCATCACTTTGAATAGCACAAATGTATTCAGAAATAATTTACCTTATTTGTGACCCTGGATCAAGTCTTAAGTAGCACAAGAATTTGTAGTAATAGCCAAAAATACATTGTATGGGTCAAAATTAGCCATTTTTCTTTTATGTCAAAAATCACTAGGATATTAAGTAAAGAACATGTTCCATGAAGATATTTTGTACATTTCCTACCACAAATACACTGCTCAAAAAAATTAAGGGCACACTTAAATCACACTGTATTAGATCTCAATGAACGAAGTATCCATGCTAAAAATCTTCACTTAAATACTTTGCATAATGTTGAGAACAAAATAATGTGACAATTGTTAATGAAAGCCAAAATTATCAACACATTCAGAGCAAGAATTACAGCAATAAAATGGAAAATACTGTCAAAATGTTTCAATTTCATCAGAGTAACTCATAATGTTAGTCAGTAATGTGCATGGCCCCACGTGCCCGTATGAACTCCCAACAATGTCTGGGCATACTCCTTATGAGATGGCACATGATGTCCTGCGGAATTGGACTTGGATCAGAGCACAAGTAAACTCCTGGACAATCTATGGTCCTATTTGACAGCTTCGAATACATGAGATC
The DNA here is from genome assembly GCA_026939265.1 of Oreonectes daqikongensis. Taxonomy (NCBI): domain Eukaryota; kingdom Metazoa; phylum Chordata; class Actinopteri; order Cypriniformes; family Nemacheilidae; genus Oreonectes; species Oreonectes daqikongensis. Next base: position 40,776 of record JAOTQM010000184.1, read on the forward strand.
TCAGAGGTTCTCAATTGGATTTAGGTCTGGGGAACATGAGGGCCAGATAATGGCATCAATGCCTTCATCATCCAGAAACTGCCTACAGACTCTGTTCACATGAGGCCGGGCATTATCATGCACCAGGAGGACTCTGCATAAAATCTGACAATAGATCTGAGGATTTCATCCCGATACTTCATAGCACGTGGAGGTCTGTGAGACCTTCAGATGGTCCTTCTCAGACCACCCTTGCCGTTTCCTCTCCAGTGTACCTGTTGTCACTTTTATTTGCACCAAAACAAGTAAAAATGGTTCACAATCACTTATGCTTCCTTACTGAGTTGATTTATATTCCTGTAAGTTAACTAACTTGGTGTAATGCTTTGATGACTAAGTGTTCCCTTAATTTTTTTTAGCAGTGTATATCAAAACTTGGTTCTTCACTATGTAAAGCTTAGAATTTCAGCTTTCAGGTTCATTTATTCTCCACAACGTCATTACAGCATTAAGCCAAAAGAGAGTGTTAAAACAAACCTGTTTTTTCTTAGCAACGACCTGCTACAGCGTCTGATTAACAACTTTAAAGGTGATTTTCTAAATATTTTGATTTTTTTGCACCCTAAGATTCCAGAGATTTTAATAGTTGTATCTCCGCCAAATATTGTCCTATCCTAAGAAACCATATATCAATAGAGAGCATATTTATTCAGCTTTCAGATGATGTAAGGTCTTGATGGGTGGCTTAATATGGTCAGACTCAGGAGTGTTTGACAGCACAGAGGGAAAGACCTCAGCAAAACAGCACATTACCAGAGATCCACTACTGTTAACAACTTGACATGAACAAATGTGTTAACTTAACATCTTCTGTGGCTCTAATCTATGATTCACTGATTTCTATTTTAAGTATTCGTGAAAGATACAAATTGTAACTGCTTACAAAGCAACCACCAGAACTGCTAGAAATGGCAAAGGAGGTGTGAACATCTCCCTTTTCTATCTAATTTAACCATAATCATTTTATCTTGGCATCTGTGATTGGTAACGTTAGACAAATTTTAATAATAATCATGATCTTAGCTTAGAATCCAAGAACATCTTATATTCTGGCTCTAGCAGATATTTTTCTGAAAAACACTTCTACAAAGTACATTTGGGTTGTTACTATGGTACAGAATGTCCTGAATGTTTGAGGGGGTCTGCTTTATTACAAACAATAACAATACATCTTTTTCTCTGTTTCAGCCAGTAATGAGCATGTAAGCACTTCCTCTGAAGCCTAATTTAGCACTACCCTCGTCATCGCTACCCCAGCCCTGTAAAACAGCAGACTTAATATGTAGCCTCCATTCAGACCAAATTTACCGTTAATCGAATTCTAGTTTCAATCAAATTCTTATTTTTAAATGGTGAACAAGACATCGTAGAACTAATCATGGACTTAATTGCAAACTTCCGCCTCCATGGATGTCAGTCTGCACTAGATCTGCAGTGGTGGGCAGAGAAGTGTGCCCACAAGGCTGCCTTTGAAGAGTGTGAATTAAATGCACACAGCTCCTCCCTGTGGACTAAATCTATACTGCATGAACCAAATGCCATGGGGTTGGGATTTGCATATATTGTCCGACTATTACATAACATGCACTAAGCACTTCTCAGACAACACAGGGAGATTCTGAGCTACACAGCTTTAAAAAAAAAAAAAAAAAAAGTTGTGCTAAATTGGTTTCTATGTGGTCCTACTTCTAGAAACTGTGTGCACTCATATGAACACACCTAACCTTCGTTCTGCATCATCCTGTCAATTATTCTTTCATAAAATTATTTACAACATTAGCATGTAATGCAATAAAAAGCCAAGAGAAGAAAATTAATTCAAAAGTCTTGCATAAACTGTCCAGTGACCTCACTAACAAAGCTGTTTAAATATCAGAGGTGTCAATTGCTATGTTAAATTTTCATTGCAACACTTCATTCTAAAGTAAGAATAAAACCTCCATGTGGCTGGTCCACGGGTAGTGAAGAGACCAAGCACTGAGAAAGAAGCCCTACAATTTCTATTCGGCAGAATGTGGGACTTGTCTGATAGGGAGTACAATATCTGAGCTGTAAATCCCATGACAGATCACACAATGACTCTGTTTGTGAGCTGATCTGAAAGCAGAAAAGACATTGCAGTGATCCCTGTGGAGGTGTCAGCATCTGCACTGCAAAGATCACATGAGACTTTTCATCCCAATCCACTCCCATGACACATACAACAGCCCTCTGGTAAACAAAGGAAAGCTTCCCTTTTCTTCAATCCCATCAGGATAACACTTTATGTTGAATAGTTGAAACATAATAAGAACCCAGCAGGAATGACATCATGGAATGAAGGGGAAATGGTTCGCTCTGGGAGAAATAACAGAAAAGAGAGCAGATAAATGAACATCATAATTCATAAGAGTATTACAGCATAACAACTTAAGTTTAGCAACCTAAAGAAACTGTACATGACACGTAATAATAATTTAAAACATGTAAACACATCAAAAATCCCAACGCTGGTAAACCCACACCTTCTAATAACTCAAACATTCAATTTCTGGTTTTGTCCATCACATTTTCATTGTCCTTACTACAAGTCAAATGCAATACAGTCTCTATAAAGCCTCTCAGAAACATCTGAACTAAAGCAGTTGACCTGTATATTCTTTCAGGACAGTTTGCTCCTTTAAATATTTACTCTACCAGCCTTTAACCTGGTTTTATCTTGTCAATAAATAAAAGAATTACCCCATCAGAACTGACCAGCAGGTTGTTGGCCCCAAACTCTTTATTTTTAGATAGGGAGACACTGTGTTCTAGCCTGATATCGCTGAGCCACAAAATGCATAATTCAGCAGAGAAGCAAAAAGGAGAGAAAGAAAGCTTGGTGTCATCATCCCCATGCACATAAATGACTTGGCAAGCAGAGACTTGAGAGACCTCAGCTACATGGTTCTGTGTGCATTTATAAAAATTACATTTATGGTTGTTGTGAGTACTATTAAAGGGGTGATTGAACAGGATTTCATGTTTTGCTTTTGATTTAGTGCGTTATATAACCGTTTGTGCATGTATAAGACGTAAAAAAGTCACAAAGTTTTGCACAAAATGATTTAAGGCAATTTTGAGTCCGAAATTCGCATCCGAAACTTTCGCACGTTAAAAAATACTGTATACACTGTATTACACTGTATCAATCACATTTACACACACAATTTTCATCCGTCATCAAAATAATCGGACCGGGTTCGATTGTCTGCATTTTTCGCATCCGTAGCAAGCATTTTGATGGGTGTTTTGAGAATTCAGAGCCACCATACAAGCGAGGATGACGAATACGAAAAACCGTATAGGAAAATTTCAGACTCTATGTGCAATGGCCTTTACTCTAACTGAAAGAGAAGTCTGATCCAGATCTGCCGAAGATTTTTCATGATTCCCCTTTAACTTTTAATTTAATATTTAAAACAGCTTAATTCAGAGTTGCGAGCCTTTCTCTCTCGTTGCGCGCAGCGTCTCTGTCACGTGACAGTGAACGAATTAAAAGGTGGCAGTGTTTTCAATATGCGTTCCTCCATGTATTTGCCTTTCCACGTCGTTTATGTCAAAAGTCACAGATGTTATTGACAGAGAAGATGGCTGATCGAGTTTATCAGGACTTAACGAAAGGTTAGCAGTGTTTCTCACACATCCTTTCTCTGTGTGCTCGGTGTGTGTTGCCCGAAGTCCGGTGTGCTGTGTGCGTGCACGTGTACTGTAGTTAGCTCCGTGTATGATGTATTCTTCCATATTTCTGAATTTGTCTGCACTACACGTGATCGATTGGGTCGTGTTCAGTCTATGAACTATATTCTACTCGTTTCATGTCTGACAACAGAACAGATTATATGTGAGAATGGCATTCAGATGTATTAAAATACAATATAATGAAGCAAAACAGATTTCAAGTGCCAACACTAGACCAACGCAAACACGACGTGATGACGTCACAAACATGCGAATTAATTAGTATCTGACGTCATCAGCGCCACGAGTTTCTCAAAATCCTGTGGGAAACACTGTAATTCATGTCATATGTCTCCTTTATCGTCGAGCACCTTCGGATATTATTACTCAAAAATGGTCAAAAAGAACAAACTTGATGCAGATGAGATGTAATTTATTTAACTGAAGTGATTAGAGCAGACTGTAATGCCCAGAGGAGGAATGGTCTAGATCAGAACCAATGAGTCATTCATTTGTGTGGATGGAGATATTGTGTAGAATGTCATTTGATTTAGGCTATAATGTTACAGCGATTGTCACTGAGCCCTATTAAACAATATTAAGAGCTTATACACATGCTCAAATGAGTAACTTGTGTCTGTTTATTCCCCCAGGCCAAGCCTATGACATGTATTTTACAGAGGACACTGCTGAAATTACTATTTTATTATTATTAAAAACATAAACCGTGACCCTGATTAAGATGTTCCGATACCCTTTTTCCCTTCCCGATTCTGATACCTGTGCCCAGCGCGGATACCGAGTACTGATCCGATACCTGGGTGTGTATCTGTATACAGATGTATATACTACTAGCCCTGTATGAATTGATAGAATTATTTAATGGTGTGCTTCAAACATAAACTAGTCTAAACTAGAGTATTTTTATTATCTGACATTCATTTGACAGTAATATTTTTTTTTTTTTTTTTAAGTCGCTTAAGTCGCAGTTTTACTGACTGGTTGGTCCACATTGAAATACTGCCAAACAGCGGACATAGTGCTAGCATGTTTTCATTTCTTCTTCGTTGCTCTAAAGTGGTTACTTGTGACGACACAGCACAACTTTCTGTGATTGCATTCTGAGCAGCGAAAAAGTGATTTCCCATTTGCAGCGTTATTAAGCAAAGCTAGCTGGCATAACTAGATCCTGTTTTAAAAAAGTTGTATCGGATCGGTACATGGATTCAGGTACTCGCCGATACCAGAATTTGATGTGGCATTTCCGATACTGGTATCGTAACAACCCTAATTAAAACATTTTAGAATGTATGTTGCTGAGGTAGGGAATCAAACATGATCAGTCAGCAATAAAGTATGATTATAATAACTCATCCATGTGCCATCAGATCTTTCAGCAAGAAAAAAAGATGCACGCAGAAAGTCCATCTTTGCCTTCTGGTACTGTAAAGTTGATGTGCAGCCCACATGGAAATCTATGGGCTTTTAACTGCAACTTTGACATGCCTCAAGGCAGGCACCGACCAGAGGAGACATGAGCAGTCATGCATGCAGAAAACATGCAGTCACTGCACACAACTGGAGCCCATCCACTGCGCCGCCTCACTACCAGACTCTGAACGAAGGGTGGTAGTATCAGGGATTACAGAGAGGCAGAAAGAGAAGCTGTACAAACCCTTTGAGAAGAAACATCCTAACAAGCAACACTTCTGACAGCAGAACTACACTGGTTATTCATCAAAATAATCATTCTGTGGTCAGCAAGTACAGTTCAATTGCTATAATTATTAAAATAATCATTGCTAATACCTTTGCAGCACTATTTGGAGACTGAGCCCAACATGCGTACAAACTGCTGGAGGATGCACTCTTTACACTGCACTTTTCCCTAGCCTCACTTTATTTACATATCCACCAAATGCTCAGCTTAAAAAAAAAAGTATTTTAAGATTAAACTTTGTGAGTTTTTGTGTATCCAACAATACCACAATATCCAACAAGTAGCATAATATAAAGATATTTCAGCTGTAAATTAATCAAAATAATCAAATTTACAAGATTATGTCCGACCTGTTGCAGCCTTCAAACTAATTTTTTCTTCCTAATTTAAAAATGAGCCGCTCATTATTTTTTATGTTCAGTACTATATGAACAGATATAATGAAGTACTATAACATGGGAATTTAATGGCCTTACTAATTCAGTGAGAATCCATATTGAAATGAAAAAACTAAAGTAAATGTTGTAGCATAACATCATATTAACAGTAATGTAATGAGTCATTTCAAAAGGAATTCTCACAATATGGTGGGGAAACTAGAAATAAAACTTGATGTCTCTGATATTCTGCACTTTTTATCACGCAGTCCAGGTCTCAGCAGCTTTCCAGAAAAGAAAAACACTCTGAAATGGCAGCATTCAAAAGATAGAAATTATAGGATTATTATCAATATATATATATATATATATATGTTTTTTTTTCACAAGCATAACAATTCAAACGTTATAAAAGGGGACAAATATTATTATCTTTAGAAATTACATAAAATTCTGAGATGGTAGACCAATATGTGCAGAATGTCCATGATTTGACTACATGACCACTTTAAACTATATTTAACAATATTCTGCTTTAAACGAAAGTGCGTTAATCACTATGTTGTTTACAAGTTTAAAGCAATAAACCGATCAAATAAAAATGCGCATTAAAATGCGGTAGATGGCATCAGGTAGACGCAATAAATCGTGAATAGGTGAGCTTACCTTAGTTGTAACAATACAAATGCAATCCATCCTCTCCTATCGCGACCTCGTGCCTCTCAGCATCTCATAGCGCAACTATCATCGTCTCACAAGATTAAAAGTGAAACAATCCGAAGCTCCCTGCTACTCCTCATGGACCGACAAAAAAATAAGACAATCCACGCATCTGTATTTGTTCTCCATGTTGGCCATTTCGGTTCACAGAAAAGAGAGACAACGAGATGCGAGCACGTTTCCTAAAGAAACCGAACGCGCGTGATAGCGCGCGGCATCAGACCACGAGTTTACACAGGGCGACAGTCGCTCAGTTACATTAAGCATCCCAGTGCTTCATTATAGCAAACATCAAATCCATTACAACAAAACGCGAGTGACAACTTATTAAAGCTTTCTGCGCATTAATCAAAAAACCGACATGGGTACAAAAGCGCCGTGTTTTAAATATATTTATGACGTGCGTTATGTAGAAGCACTAATCCCATAAAGGCGAGGGTCCGTTATGTTTAATGTGTGCATCTCCAGTGGTCTGTGAGATCTTTAACAACTTGTCTGCATCAGACAACGTCAAACGATATCATATAATGTGTGGGTGAACTTTAATACTTTGATTGAGACATCATTATGTCGCTCAAAGATTAATGATACTGTAATACTATTTGATCTCTAAACCCCACTGTAAACTGGTAGCTGACTTCAAATGTTATATGTTATATGCTATACTCTGAATGTCATCACTGCTGTTTGATGAATGTTAAAGCCAGGCTCAAAAGATTTTATGATTTATTATTTTAAACTTTAGAATGTATTGTTGTCAACCATAAAGCAATTGCACTCCAATGACAAGTCATGCACAACTGAGCCACATCCTCCAAAAATTGTCACCAAAACACAGATTTGAAAGTGATAGCTCAAAAGACAGAGAGAATTCTGACGTCCCACAGAGAAACAGTTTTTGCAAATCTGAAGCATGATCCCAGCAGATGCAGTCCCACCATCAGTCACCTCACACACACATTTTAACACTGAACAGATGGTGTAAAAGCAAGCTTTATATAGGCCTAGCTCATACTGTAGTGAACGTGTACTGTGTACTGTAGACTTCTCTGAAATGCAGCGTAAGAATAAATATTTGATGTGCACAGTGATTAGCCCTTCCCTTTAGAAGAAGGCTCTGTACTTCGGCATGCTGCAGTGGCATGAAGGTTTCAGGTTCAAGGAAAAGCGAACGGAAATGTATCAAGGAAAAAGCAACAATTGGAACTAAACGTCTATCCACAATTAGCTCAATTATAGCAGAATATTGTGAGACAAAAAGCTTTTAACCTCTGAGAATCTTAGATAAACCATGTAAATGCAAACATATAAATGAATAACAATTTACACAATGAATCTCCCTGGTATCAAACATGCAAATAGAATTTTGTTTCATAAAAGACATCAGGTGTAATCATACTTTCCTGTGCTAATAATACATATTTTTAATAGGAATGTTAGTCATACAGTCCTAGTGGGTTAAGACCATTAAATATCTGTTACTCAATACATGGGTAAAGAGGATTTTAAAACTTATCACACCACCAAACAGGCATTTTCACAATTGGAACGATCTTACATAATTTGAACATATTTTTTAAGTTAATTATATTAATAATTTTTAAATCCAAATTTAAATCTCATCAGCAATATCAGGCTGATCACATTCACATAATTTGGGATGTGTAAAAGCGTGGCTGCCAAAACATCCTTAAGTCATCTATCATCGTGAAAATGCCACTCAAAAGCTGGTCACCAAAACTTGACAATTCTTATGATATCCCCTGATAATGCTGTGATCTAGGTCCACAGGAGACCCATGAGACATGCCTAAATGAATGGAGCACAATGACACAAGTCCCTTTATTCTTAGAACAAACCCCACCGACGAGGCATGGGGAATGAGCGGCCCAGACATGCGGCCATGGGGTATGCCCAACCCACCAGACCCGTGCCGGCATTATACTTACTTGGTCCAGCTCAATGGAGGAAGATTTCGCTTTAGCGAGCACATGAAGAATTTCATTTAGGAGGGGAGAGTCCTGAGAGTGGCCATTATTAACACAGAAAGAAACAAGAGGGAAAAGAGAGAGGACATTGAAACATACAGCAGGTGAAAGTTTGTTTAAAACGACCTACAATCCACTAAAAGCTTCTTGATATGCAACTAACAAAAAAAATTGAAAGCACTTTAAAATAGAGCTAAAGACAAAATTAAAGTGAAAGACTAAAGTGATTTTTGCATTGACATAACCAAGTCTCCAATAAATCAATTTTTCAGGCTGTGGACTAAGCTTAGGAGGGTAGGTATACTTAGGGACTTGTCATCATTTACTCCCTCTTGTCATTTCAAACCTATATGTCTTTTCTTCTGAAGAAACACAAAAAAAGTATATTAGAATGTTGTTAACTGGCACTGACACTGGCACTGGTTTTGTGTCCAAAATGGTGAATGGGTGCCGTTGCTGTTCAGTTACCAACTTTCTTTAAAATTGTTTTTTTTTTGTGTTTTGCGATATGCCATAATAAACACTGTGTAAACTTAGTGAGATCAGGCCAAACTAGGTCTGGATGGTGGTCTAAAACCAGTTGTATTACATTACTGTTGCATTACTATAATTTCCCAACTAAGCTGTTTATCCTGGGATGCAATGCTGCTTTGCTAAAATAAGATCATCTGTTCTTTTATAAATAAACAAAAGTAACGGTTCATGTTGTAAGTGTCTACACTGCAAGCAGGCAATGGTGTTTTGATGCCGTCTACCAAAAACAGATGGTTTGATTGGTAACTATTAGGGCATATCATATTGTAGTTCAGGAACTATATGGGGGAAGTTTCATTTTATTGACGCGTTCGCATCGTCCCACATTTTAGTTTAGGAATGCCTTTTGGAGAACCAAATTTTGCTTCTTCTCTGAAGCAGGGTCCAAACCAGAATTAAAGGAACTACCAGCGACGGAAGCATGTTGACTGGCTCAGTATAACTTAAAATGAAACTCGAAATGTAGAATATGTGATCAACAAGCAAAGTAAAAAAAATCAAAAGCATATACATTCAAGCATATACCCTATCAGCTTAAGTTCTGTCCTCTTAGTTTTTGAGTATGTTATCGAACGCAGTTCTTAAATGTAGATTTAATGAGCAAACATCTGGCAGCCAAAGTCTGAAGGTCTCTGCGTGTCTACATCAAACATATCAATTACAGCAGTGCTCACACATTTTTCACAAGTTATTTCGAACCTAGTGAATCAATGTTGATTTCTTTTAGGATATTCTACATACTGAATCCTCTCCACTAGGGAAAGAGAACATCTGCTACTAAAGTATTCAAAGAGCAAAAACAGCATGCATGGAGACAGCAGTTAGTGCCACAGAGACTAAAGACTCCTGCGTTGTATTTGTTCTCAGCATGTCACGCAGAGCCAGCCAGCCTAAAATGCCCTCTCTCTGAATCCAGGAGGATACAGTGTCTTTTCAGACCATTTCTGTGAATGAAATGCATTAGCCTGCAATGACTTCAAGTACTCTTTGCAAGATTACACTAAACTCCAACAAAACAGTAAAATGAGGACTGTGCAGCAGGACATGCAGAGCAGGATATCGGTTTCTCAGAAGGCCTGACTGATGATTACAGAGAGGGTGTGAAAGACAAGCACATGTGCTTCATGTAGACATAGTCTGATTCAGAACAGTTAAAAATGAAATTTTGGAGGACCTGCTGAAGAAAAGCACTGCTTAACAAATGCCTTTTCATTTAATGAGAAAGACTGCAATGTGTCCAGATTTGGACAGCACAATATTGTTTCAACACAAACAACAAAAAGTTTTTATAACATATCAAATTGATCTAAAATCAAACCATATACTGAGCAAAGTTCATCAGTAATCTAATTCAGACAAAAACAAAAGAGCTGGTTATCTGGCCAAATCCTTAAACAGGTTGGGGCGGTCTTACCTCTATGCTGGTGCTAAGGCTGGGCAGGGTGTCTGAAGTCACAGTTGTGCTTTGAATGCTGGAGTAATCCCACAGGTTCACTGGAGGCATTGCATCGGGCACTTTGACAGATTCCCCACATCTCTGATTATTATCTGATAAGGTCACTTCATAAAATTCCTGGATATCTGTTAAAAAGAGTAAGATAGACTTTCAAAAACAAATATTTCTGCAATAGGCATGTCTGAAAAACTGTTGCAATACAAAGGGATACCAACATTTTCTATTTTAATAATTCTCATGTAAAGAAGCAAGTACTGTAAATGAACTGGTAAATTAACCAGTCCAGAGGTCAATGAAACTATTTATAAACAAGTTGTTGCACAGATGCAAATGCACAGCATTATTGAATATAATTTAAATAAATCACAAAACAATTTACTGTGAATACTCATTACAAACAGTGTCAATTTACAGATGTAATAAAATAGTTCATTAAAAGTACCTATAAATACAGAGTGAACATCAGTTTAAAGATAACAGACAACAGCATGGTCAGGAATGAAGTTGGAGGTCATAGAAGCTTATAAGAGTTTTTTTTACAGCTGTTACAACAGGTTACAATCAGATACAGAGGTCAACAAGCATTCTCTAATAAAACAACAGATGGACCTCCCAGGAACTTATCATTATCACTTCATCATGAACATTTAGCATATAAAAGCTACCACCCAGTCAAGAGTAAACAGCATATTTAGTTCATACAGTATTTTGCGACAGAAAATAAAATATATTTATATACTTTAACAAAAAAAAAGTAAACAAGACATGCAAAATACACAGGAGGAGTTAATTTAGGGAACTAGTCCTTTTTGCAAGCAGAGACTGCAAGGAAATGACTGTTAAGAGTCAGTGTGCAGTGTTGTGGCTGGCTATGCGGTTCCACATTTGGCCAAAGAGAAAATAGCAGAGGGATATAGTTCTTCTGTGCATGGCAGATATTGGGTAACAGGGCTGAAAATACATGCTGGATCACATGGAGCTCCACGGTAATAAGAATAAATATTTTTATAATGCACGCTGGTGGGGGTGATTCCCGCATCTCTGGTTTCCCTTTGAATAACTAAGTCTAGTGACCTCACACCTCATCTGAAAAATTATTGCGGGCTTGTTGGTGAACTTTCACACTGAGCAGGTATTTGTTCTTTGACTATTTATGATTTAGACCAAGCATTTTAAATGTCTAGGTCTGCATTGCAATGAGCTTGTAAGCCTTTAGAGAAGGCTTGAAGCCATCACAAAACATCTGACTGACCTCTCTGCCATGCAAATTCAAAACAAAACAAAACAAAACAAAACAAAAAGAGAGAAACAAAGACTGAATCTGTTGACTGAAAACTAAACAATGAAATTATTCACAAAAATGCAATGACCTGTTCAACTAAGGATGTGTGAACTGCAAGCTACACATAAGTTGCCAAAAATGACAAGTGGACAAGTCAGTCTTAGAAAAGTCCTGTATAATGTTGTTGGTTTCAGGTTTACTGAACCATAATGTGACAGTTGCCTGTGGGAAGGAATGCAGGGGTCTCAAAACACATTTTTAAAGGTTTGACTATTTTTAATTGTTACATCATCCTAAAAACACAATACAACTTTGAAAAAGATGACTTCAAACTACTTGTCAAAACTTCACAGAAAAAAATTGGTCACAATTTAATCGATCTTATTGAAACTAATTTGGGAGGTTATAATGATAAAATTTTATATAGTGCAGAGACATCATGACTCCTCATATAGGAGTGTGCATTTACATATTGTGAAGTCCACTACACTAGTTGAGTTCATCTGAATTTTAAGAAGATTATTTCATAACGTAATTTGAAAATCTCATTGAAGTGCTTAACAAAGCAGACAGGCAGAAAAATGTGTAACTCTCAGCAAAACTCATACTGAAACTAAAGCAGACATCAAAATGCATCTTTCTTAGGCAATTTAAAACACTAGTCAAACTATAAGTTTTCTAAATAAGGCCTTCGACTTCAAAATCACGTTCCAGCAGATTAAACAGTGCGGACAACAGCATGGCTGCCCTCAAGCTTTTGGTCAGCCTGGATAATAAAATACATATGATGAAGGACCGTAATAACCAGCGAGGCAGCTTTGTGAGTTCAATCTTTAATCTGGTCTCTGGAGCAAATCAGCATGACATTAGATGAGGTTATGATTCAGGCAAACTATTAATGAGTACACATCATGCAGCAGCCTCTGGGTGGCTACAGAGAGTTTTAGTCATTATTTGAGAATCAGTTTTTAGAGGTTCAGAGGTTTATAGAGCTACTGAATTCTGAATGGGGCTTTCTGTTAATTTACATCAGTGCAGTGAGTCCATCTATTTTCTGTGTGTTAGACAGTACTCAATGTGCATGATAAAACCGAAGCTCAAACACTTTTTATCTTTATTTCAGTAATACTACCACTGCACATCAAAGCAGTTGTTAAAACAAATGGTCTTGCTGGCTTCACATTAGAAAATATTTTTAATATCATAACAGCTCCAAGGTGTCAGTATATTGTCTAAATAGGTACACTGTTTAAATTCATTATAAAATGCATAAGCTGAAAATATGCAGAAACAAAATGTATTATTAGAATTTGGTTTGCACTATTAATAAGACCTTTAACCAGCCTGCAAGAAAGCTGTATGAGGGCTTCAGACGCAGAACACTTAAGCAATAGTTCACCCAAAACACGTAACACAATGAAAGTGGATGGTAACTTATAATTCTAAAGCACAGAAAAAGTTTATATGACTGCACTATATTTCAAGTATTTCAAAGTGAGAAGGCTTGAAATATAGTAGTTGTACAGACTACTTTTAATTTAATGTTTTTTGTCATTTTAAAATGTCCCTTACGACTTTCATTGCATGACAACAGCTCATACAACCTGCCTAACATTTCATTACAAACAAAAGAAAACTACTATGTTGATGGATGAACAATATGATTAAATGATGATCAAATTTTACATTTGGGTTCTGTGAACTTGCTAGGTCAAATAGATACAAAAAAAAGAAGAAAACACAATTAATACATCAATAAAAACAAGCAAGATAAAGACAAATAATCACCGCAGAAGATTTTATTAACATTAATTATTAAATAACCAAACAAATATTCTTGCACCTTAAGTAACCAATATCGGACAGATAAATAAAATGGAAAAAAAAAGAAATTCAAAATTTAAAGACCTGTAACTGGACTTAATCTCCTTAAATCTGTGATATTCCAAACACCATCAAAGACAAATCTTCCCCACTGAGACCGTCAAAACAGAGCCGTAACTATCAGCCGATTCCCAGGTTTCTTCGAGTCTCATATTCGCTCTTCTCCCTCAGGAATGAGGTCTGTGGTAAAGCAGTCTTTAAAAAGAGTGCTGTATTGATATCTGATTAACAGACCTCCACAGCCACAAGATAACATTTCTGCATTTCACAGTGCCTGCCACTTCTCTTCACTCTCAATGCATGTCTTCATAATATGATAGCTCACTTACACACTTTGAAATGCTAATGCTTTTTGTGGACAATCAATATACTGAATGTGATGGTCAACTTCAGAGATTACAATCATTTACAGAACAACAATCAGCCGAATGAGAAAATCATTAATAAAAAAAGATTATAGCTTGTTTATCTTTTTGTTTGGCTGGCCCAAGCTGGGTGAGTGATTACATTGTGATTTAGGGGAAGCTTCCTATCTATTTGAGGAAGTGGTTTCTATCCATTACATATTCTGTTCCAGGCAGGACTGCAAAAAAAAGATTAGGAGAAGATACCGGCCTGCCTGTGTGATATCAAGTTCACCACTCAACTCTTCATTAAGCACTAAGAGCTTTTTAAAGAAGGTCCTTCTGTGTGTGAACTGAGACCTTGCTATTATCTACTTTAGATAATGTGATTTCAACTTTCAACCCCAACTCATGGTCTCATTTTCAACTAGAAACTCCTTAAGCGGGAATTCTGTCAAGAGTAAACCTATCTCGTGGCCCACATTCTTCATGCAGGAGACCTGCTCTGCTCTGGTTAACTCTTGTTCCCTGGTATCCTGGGAGGGATCTTAAGGCTCTAATCATTGAGAGACACGCACCGAGTCTGCAGTTACCGCTCTGCTCTGAGAGAAACCACCGTAAATCATCAGCCAACGGATTAGAACTGGGGTAATCATGTCAACAGACGGATTACATTTTGTTTGTCCTTTAGAATACATATCTGCGGAAAAGTCCAATTGGAAACCGTCACTCCAATGCTTTTTTTATACGTAAACACTTCAAAGAACATGTGTGCATGCAGGACACATGAGCAGAAGGATTTCTGGGCACACGTTTGTGCGCATGTGACCGTTGGTACGCATGATCGAAATCTTAGTGTGTACTTCGTAGAGTGTGTACTTCACATGCATGATGTATGAACTTATCCGGCAATGTTGAGAACAGCGATTCATCACAGCAGCTTAGAGTAAGATGGCTTTCTGAGATACAGAAACTGCTGAGACACACATACCAATACTCAAGAACGACAGCAAATACGGCATGTGGTCTTGTGATAACCAATTGAGATGTTTGTAATATTTCTCCCAGACAGCCAAGAATGTGCGAAAGGATTAGTGAAGGGTGTAAGTCTCTATGGTGTTAGTTTAAAGACGTTGTTGGGGATTCAATCTTAGTTCTACAAGATGCAAGATAAATGAGCATCTTTATACAGAATCTGCTGGCCACTGACAGAAATCTACAAGATTCTGTGGATCGAATTTGACAGAATATGCCAAGAGTAAGTGACAGCACCATTTTAGTACTTCTACTTACTAAACATCATTTCTGTTTAATTATTTCATATGCTTTATCTGTAGGACTGAGAAGTACAGGAGGAAGTTATTACAGGGAGCCTCCACACACCTTGAGGGTCAAAAACAGGGAGTCACTGGCACACAGCCAGTCAACCCCGGAGAAACTCAAACAGGCTGTTCAACATTCCTTGTGGTTGCCTAGTTTGTTAACGGCAGGCCTGAGAGAACTAAGAAACACTGCTATTGCTGTTCCTTACAAGAAATCAATGCATGTACAATAACACCTCTTTATGCAAGTGCAAAATTAAGTAAAGTGCCTCAACGTACAAATTCTAGAAACAAAGTCAGCTTTGGCTATTAAGGTCAACTGCATGTCAGTAAGTTCTCACTCAAGTGAAAACTGTGGCAATGCTCATTAAATGACAAGATGGTTTAAGTAACACATAGCTCTTGTTTGGCTTTTACTACTCAACACCTTAGTGCAATACAAGCTCCCACCATTCTTTTGGAGGGAAAATCATGTTCCCAATTATGTCATTCCTACATGACAATTTATATAGACTTCACAACCAAAGTTTAGTAATTTGCTACTTTTGAAAAATACAACTTTTTCCTTATATGAAACAAGAAAACAGAGAGAGAGAGAGACTTCAAAGTATATAGAATGAACATGAACATGAGGGGGTGATCACATGCAATAGCACTTGCAGCATGACACAGTAGTTTCACTTTGAGTAGGTTAATATAATCTTGTACCTATGAGGGCCTGGAAGAGGTTACTCTGGAAGATGTCAATGACTCTCTGGATGGAGTTTCTCAGCTGTCTGTCTTCAGTGTTACCGAGTTTGGACCGGTATTCCTCCAGCAGTAACAGAGCCCGCTGTGCATCTGTACACAACACATATCAAGTCCTCATGAGTTTCATATATTTACAGGATACGTCGAATGTCTTGTGACAAAGCGTATGACATTAACAAGGAATTTTTCTGTTTAAATGGAATATCTCCAGAGAACCAGGAAGGTGAATAAAACATACTAAGTCCTGTTCTGAGAATCCTAAAAGAAGTCTTACGAACATCAAAGTCGCACTACATAAACTACATCTGCGGTGTTGCAAGGTTTTTTTTTAAAGTATTGTTGATTATTTCTCACCTTTTTACTTAGTTTTGAAGAGTTATTCTTAATATCTGTCTTACCTTTTTTCCTGACTGGCATGTTTCGGTTGGGCTCGTGCACAATAACCAGTCCCGCGGAGCTCGCGTTAGAACCCCACAACACACGCGATATTGAAGCGCTCCTTCCTCCGCAAGAGTCCGTCCGAAGTGTAAAACAAGGCTAACTTAGTCGCAGTTGGCATGAAACTCAAATATTTATCCGGCAAACATAAGAACAGTCCGGGCTGATACGAAAACAAGCCGTCGGATTTTGTGAGTCGAGCACGAGCTGCTGCTGCACTTCTTCAAGCTGACAGTCGCGCGACACCACAGTATTGAGCTGTACTCCACTGACAGCCCTGCACTGCCATTCAGAAGACACACAGACGCCGAGATTCAGCCTCCGCGCCTGCGGGGGGAAGGCAGCACATATGCCGCCGCCAGTTGCAGGGGGCTTTCAAAAAAAACTCCCCAAACTGCAAATATACACCTCACTGGCAATCGCTCGCACGGGCTCTGCGTAAACACAAGGCGATTCAAATAAACGCGTCCGCAGTTTGGCTCATTCTTCTTCCCCTTCGGAGGAAAGGAGATTGTTTTCGCTAAACGTCAAACTTCTTTCGTTATCTCCTCTTTTTTCTTCCTATGTGTCAGAAATTCCAAACTTTCCTCCAAAATGGCGTCCCAGGGTTGGAAGAATGTCACGTGGTTCCAGACCCTACCCTTGACCGCCCAATCATGGAACCGAGCTACCTTTCAGCTCAGGGTTGGGAAGGTGAGACTTGACACTTTCTTAAAGGAGACTCACTTATTCAAGTAGGCAAGTGGTGTAAACAATGGTCCTTACGAGAATAGAGGCACTACAGTCAAATAATCAAACGTATTGATAAACATATTGCTGCATTCTGGTCAAGTTTGCTGTGTGTTTAGTGCAAATGAAGTTTGAATACACAAGCTCTGATTACCAATCCACTGCCAAATAGTTGTAGTTAGCTTTTCACCTAGAAGCTCAACTGAGGGAGCATTATGTAAAGCCGCACAGAACCTGATCTTGATTTGTTGCTGCACAATGTTGTCTGTGTTAATCCAGAGGTTTAATGCTTAGGTTATTTCCTTTCTAGATCTTGCAGACGTGTGATATTGCAACACAGATGTTGATCTTTCTTTATGCTTGTGGTGTATTGGGCAGAAATTCATGTAGTGCAAATCTATCATTTGGGGCCGGCTAAATATAGCGATAATTTATTTGCACTAAAATCTGTGTTTTGGCCGCAAGGAAAAACGCACGTGCAATGTAAAGAATGGCATACAACCATGTATTTGACTGAGCTACTATAAGACCGTAAAATACCATGGACAATTTATAAACGTGAAATAAAAAGAAAAAATATTCTTTGTGTACTTTCCCAATATTAAGGTCATAGTTTACAATAGCGGTCAAAAGTTTTGGGACACTTACGCACTTCTGTGTTCATATTTTTTCCACATTTTATAATAATAATAATCTCATCTAAATTCTGAAATAAAACAAAGGGAATTATGTTTAATTAAAAAAAGAAAAATAAATGAAAACATGTTATATTTGATCATCTTCAGTGTAGTCACCTTTCGACTAGAATTTGCAGAAAAGTTTTTATGTCATTTTAACAAGCAGTTTCTTGAGATGCTTTTTAAACAATATTAAAGGAGTTTTTATCTATTCTAAGGTCTTATTGGCTGTTCTTTCTTAATTATTCAGTCAATGTTATCCAATTAAAAAACATTTTTATTAAATAAAATGTTAGTTTTGCCATGAAAAAACATGTATGTTTGGAAAATTTTATTTTTGTCTACTAAACTAATTGACCTCTGATCAAAGTTTTTTTAAATAATGAGAAAAATTTCACTCAAGTGTCCCAAAGACTGCTAGTGTACTCAAAAACGGTCATTTACTCACCCTCATGTTATTCCAAACATTGATATTTCTCAAAATATTTTTTGTGTTCCATAGAAGAAAAAGTCGTTTACAGGTTTTAAACAACATGTAGGGTAAATAAATGATGACATAATTTTTATTCTTAGGTGTTCTATCCGTTTTCAGTACCAAAAAGTGTCTGACACCACAAACTGTCAATGGATCATCTGTACGCAGATGTTAAATAAAGACACCTTTGTGTCTTTCAAAGACAACATGTATTGACACAAACAACCAAAGCGGTGGCCCAGATTAGAAAGTAGTCGTGGTAAAAACGGATTTTATTTTTAGATGATCATGTTTTATGAATGACCCTCTCTGATGTCGAAGAAGCTACCTCCTCTTCACCAAAGCAAACACATGCGGTCAGGTTTGCATTGTGTCATTGCATTTGGCGAATGTGTATTTATGTTCTGATTTTGGTCTTGTATAGTAACATTTTCACACATATGTTTTGATTTGCCTTTATAGAGTTGAGTTTGTAGAAATTTGATTTTTGCTGTCTTATTTAATATGTTTATTGTTCAAATATCTTTTGTGTTTAATATAAATGAACTCTGCGGATGTAATCAACATGCTTTAGTATTTGTAACTGGGCACACTATCTATGACAGAATGTGGATTTGTAAGCAATATAACATTGGCTCTTCCCAGCACATGTCCATCCCGTCTGGCTCTCTCATATTGCACAGTGATTATAGCAGCTGTTTTTGCTTTCGTCTCTGGACAAATTGCTCACAATTAATCTTGGCATAAATCAGGATTTTGGCAGCAGCGTTGGTGAGCACAGTGACATGAAATTTTGTCAACAACAAGGGAAATAAAATTTAAACGGGGCAGGGACATTGTTATTAGAAGCGAAATTTCAAAGGGAGCAGCAGTTCCTCTGTGCACACAAACTGTGTTAACTGTTTTATTTAGCTGGTTTTGCTTCATGATGATGATAATTTGCAGATGCTGTATTGAAATCGTTATTGCCGATATTGCCAGAGTTATTAGCATCAATCCTTTTTGTATTATGGAACTGGTACGGCAGCGTGGTATGTAATTTCAATTAATTCTGCTAATGTGATGATGGCCTATTAAACAAATCCCAGCCTGTAAACATAATAATTCTTTGGCGTAATTTCAGCGGCCTGTCAGGATGCCAGAACATGATCGATCCTGAGTAAGAGCTTGTCTCCCGTTCGTGCAGCATCTCAATACATCGGCGGTCCCTCTTCAATGTGAGTAACATCAGTTGTAAAAGCAACACTTGTACAATGAAGATTGTCACCTACTGTGATTGTTCAACAAACATTCATTTTCATGCTGTCATCAGTCAATATACTCACTCATATCTAGCTTGATTTATGCCTCAAATTAAAGAAATTTTGCTTTTAAAATTCTACTGACGATCTCTGAACTGCTTGAATGCTGCACCTCTCTAACAACAAAGCTTCTTTTCCAAGGAGCCACTTGAACCATATCTTGTTTTCTGATTTCACTTCGAAAGATAGATAGTCGTGTGACTTCATAGTGAGTGGAGATTTCCTTGATCATGTTTATGATTAGATGATAGGGGAAGGGGCTTAGGGGGTTTGTGAATGGCCAGATGGCACCCTGCAAATCCCACCTTACATCATAAAATAAGTCTGTTAATGTAATCTCCCGTAGCAGTATTAATACACAAGACAGTATATCTTATCTACATCCCAGCAGCCCCAATAGAGCACTAGGGAGACAGTAACAGGCATTGTGAGTGGCACCATTCTGTACTAAGAACCCATACAGTACACAAGCAGTGGTAACAGCACCTTCAAATAACTCAGCTTTGGCAATGCACAGAATGTTGAATATGCACGAGGTAAAATCCAAGAAAAATCTCAC
Organism: Oreonectes daqikongensis; assembly: GCA_026939265.1. Taxonomy (NCBI): domain Eukaryota; kingdom Metazoa; phylum Chordata; class Actinopteri; order Cypriniformes; family Nemacheilidae; genus Oreonectes; species Oreonectes daqikongensis. The sequence goes on from JAOTQM010000184.1 coordinate 61,070, forward strand.
GATTACAGTTCTCCGTTTGACAGATGACATATTGTCAAGTACAGAGAGAACAGAAAGGTCATTGGGGAAAATATAAGCACAAATAAAAATTGATATACTAAACCAAAAGCTTGTCTTTAGTTGAATAGTTGGAAATTGAGCATGCTGAGGAATATGAAAAACTATTTAGCTTACAAAAATGAAATACTGTCAGAGCTGCCAAAACAATTATAATTTTCTTGACTATATCTTTCGGTAAATATATCTTAACTATATTTGTTTTTTTCTGTAAACCAATATTCTTGAAAATGATGATTTGACGATATTGTCAGGCTTTATATAATACTGATCATCTGACACAGACATACTGAAAAACAAATATCATGTTTGTTACTCACAAAGCTTTCATTATATTGTGTAACAGATTCATCAGTTATACGGCATAGAATAAAAAAGATGATAAATTGCTTTTGAAAGCAGAAATGTTTTGCTAATAGTTAATTTGTCAAAGGTACTGATGAAATATGTACAATCCATAAATTGGAACATGTACAATATTGTTGTTGTCGATGGAACCCTGTTATCTCCATATATCTTGCTTTGTATTCTTTTTCATCATCGCGAATAGTCAATCTTCATGTTTTTCTATGGGTTTTGCACATATTTAACCAATCAAAAGTATTTAATGCATGCTTGACAACAACTTTAAATTATTTAAAAATATATTTCGACAACAACAATATAAACAATTCAGTAGGGCTTTAGCCCACCTATGACACTACAGAAATGGTGTGACTCAATGAACAGTAAAAAAGCATTTATTGCTGATAGTGTCATGTGGACATATACCAATCGGCACTTTTAAAATTTTATAAATAATAAAATAATCATATTAAATTGTATGCATAATGTTTTTTTCTAATGGGAAACGATTTATTATGGTCAGGGACAGGCCTGCCATTATTCCCGTATAATCTGAGCATGCTTGATTTTGCTCTTGATTTGGACAAATCCCAGCGGCTCAGATAATGGTTTGAATTAGCTTCTTTGACCTCAGGGATTAATCCCAGAATAACAGAGAACACATCAATAGAAAGGATACATGTGTGAAAAATGAAGATAAACTAATGCCATAAAACAGATGTGCACTGTTGGATTATATATATTTTTATCACACATGTAACCAAGTATGTGTGCACCAAACACATCTGTATTAAAGAAAATAGTATTTGGGGACTATTATCAGTCCTTTAGCTCTTAAGACTGCTCTAGAGAAGTAAACTGGGTCTTTTACACAGAGTGACAACATTAAAAGCTATTGTAAGAGATTAGATCCATTTCTGGCACAGTACATTCACTTACTCTCTCACATCAGTTTCATTGTCCATTACATTTATGGGTCATAGCTGTCTATTTTTTCTAGACTCCACAAATGTATCGGGTTTATTACAGCATGTATCATAATACACACTCATCTAATGGGACAGATACAGTATATTCTTATGTAACACAAGTTCTCTCATAAGTATTAGTATAATTAGTCTTATATAATATCTCTAGCATTATTGTATATTTACATATATGATGTCTTTGGAACTGGGGAGAATGTGAAATGCATTTGTGGTTTATTTCTAGTGACCATATGGCCATGATCCTTAAAGCAATAGTTCACCTAAAAATGAAGAAATGTCATAATTTACTCATCCTCTATTGGGGGGTTGCTTGATATTACAGCATGTATGACTAAACTCATTTTGGCATTCAAAACTAGTCATGTAAAAAAAAAGTCTACAATGTCTAGACTTACATTTATTTAAAAAAATAAAATAAAGACATTATTGATTTAAATTTAAATCGTCGGTTAGGGTATAAAAAGGCTCCACATTCCTGTGCCCTGTCTTAGACTTTCCACTGAGGTCAATGCATATATAGCAGTCTAGCCACAACACATTAATCCAACCAGAGAGGCAGAGCAAATCCTAGCATGAGTCTCCGTTCCTCAGATCCGTGTGTGCATGTGGTGTGAGAGTGTATTTTGGGCGTTGACCAGGTCTGTGCTGCTATGGCCATATCCCATAAGGAAAAATGGGGCCTTGTGCCAGAGACAGCAGTGAATGAGCTCTGGTCAGAAAGCGCTTTCTCCTAATGGAAGGCACAGAGAGCACTGGTGTCTGGTTGCTGTTAAGAAAAAGTGAATTGAGAGCAAAATAAAAGAGAACGAGCACAGTAGAACGTCCTTGGCAGTCTCGGGCACCATGTACCAGGCTGTACAAAAGCTCCTTCTGTTTAGTACAATGAGCTGAGAGGGACGGGCCCATTGTATGAATGTGAGTGTGAGTTATAGTGCGAGAGGTTGTACTGCACACATATTTGTTTAAGCATGCGCACTGACACCCGAACACAATACGTTCCAACACACCCTTTATTGGCTTAGAAATCCCTTTAGCTTACCTGTTAAGCAAGTTTTCACAGTCTGTATACAAATAAAATCCTCATCTTAGATCAGTGAATAACTGTTATACACCAATTACAATTCATGTTTTCCCATTTGAACTTGGGAAGCACGTAAAGAGAAATGGAAATGAACCAGCACATAAATTTGCACCGGGTTGTCCTGACAACACAAGCACAAGATGGTGGGAGCAAACATCAGACCTGCTTCTAAAACACAGCCATTTGCGAGTGACCCCGGTAATGTGATCTAATGGGGAAACGGTGGGGTTGGGTGGGCCCCTCTAAGAAAGACCCCAATTGTAAACCCTCTAGTAAAAACTGGAAGGAAGTTGATAAGATTTATCTGCATTCGTCGAAATTTGAGTTAAAATGCTGAAGTGACCCCAATATTTGGACACACTTAAACATCTCATGGCATTAGATGACCAACTAAAACCAGGAGCCGCAATTTTTTAAAATGCCTCAGAAAAGGGAAGTTTGTTCTAAGAAAAGATCCGGTATCATTTGATTGCAGATGCCACATGGTTGTACTTCCGTAGGTTTTGTTGCAACCACACATTACACACCCATGTTTACATACAAACAAATGGTAGAACCCACGTGTCCAGATTTTGCTCTCATCTGATCTGCCTGTTTGAGCAGAACCAGCCGTTTGATGTAGCCTTTGGTTATGCTAATCACAAATGGCCTCTCCCTCCTTTTCTCCTCTCCTGCGGTGGAAATGAGCCATTCATTGTGCACGTTCTCTTCAAGCACTTCTGCTCTATTGTATTGAAGTGTGCCTTTGAAGTCTTCCAGCTGATGATGGCAAAGAAATACAGAATAGAACGGAAACATCATAATCCTCAACATCATAATGTGCAGGCACGATTTTGCACACACATATCAGGATTTATACAAATTAAACTTATGAGTATGAGCGCACCCTACGGACACTCTTGACTATGTACACACACTTAAAGATGAAATCTATGCCAAGTTTAGTTTTACATGAGGTCTTGCTTTCTACTTTCAAGTTGAATTTTGCAACCACAGGGGGGTGTAGTTCCCCCTGTGCTCTCAGTTTATAAAGCCAGACGCTGTCAGCCTCTTTACTGTTGGTGTGTTTGACTGCCATTCTTGATAATGCCTTATTTTCTAATTATATATTGTCATTACACATACTTCATATTAATATCAAAATCAAGAAGAAATTTGTATATCATAACCCATGAGAGGGGAGCTTAACAAAATACCATATTAACCATGACATCATTGTTTTTTAGACATAAACTACTGACATAACACTAACAATATGTGATACTAATGATGGCCTGACTGTGTTAAGATGATATCCCAAACTACTTTACTTTCTCACAGTTTGTGGTCTTTCGCCCCTGGGCCCAAAGAGGCAAAGCTGCTTAAGTGTCCACATAGTGCAAAATCCTCACTAGGCTCAAGATAAGCTGTTCTGACCAGACATTAGACTTACAGAACAAGAAAGATGCATTGTGATGATTTGTGTCTTCAGAGTTCTTGGTGGGATTTAAATCAAAATGCACCAAAAATCATTGTCCTGTATGCGGTTTTTATGAAAAGCGAACAGTAGTTAAACTCTCTTTGTTGTACCATGAGAACATTTTTATCAGATTTATATTTTGGGTGAACTATTTCTAAAACACCAACCTTTCACCTTGTAACGTGGATAGGGTTAGGTTGGAAGTCATCTTACAGAGTAATCAGAAAGAAAAGATATTCCCCGCCAGACATTTATCAGATCACCTCACATTTAATTTATCTAGATATATATATACCATAGAATAAAAAT
>JAOTQM010000185.1:0-46463 GCA_026939265.1 Oreonectes daqikongensis
TAACATCTCCAACAGATGCTCCTCCATCAGAATGTCCTATGCATCAGGTGTCTGCCTCTGCCAATGATCAACTGAATAAAGCACCAGATGTACCTGCACATCAGGACAGGGCTTATGAATTTGTAGAGTGTCCTATGAGAGCTGCCAACGGAGTCAGACCAACTGTATCAGACATTAATCCTGCCAATATGGTATGTTTGACCTTAAAGGAATTGTTCACCCAAAAAAGATTTTTTAATATGATTGCGATAGCTTTTTTCCCTATTCACATTGTGTGTTGAAAAAGAACAAAGTGTTTCTTTCTTGTGTACATGGAAGAAAGAAAGTCATTCATGTGTAGTACTAGAATAACCTGACATCTGTACTTTTCTGTATAGATGCCACCACCTAACCCAACCTTCAGCTGGTCAGCCGTTTCCCTTGTCTGTTGTAAGAGAGGAATCCAACATTCCTCGTGGTGGATCTGAGCAGAATTGGGTTTATCCTTCGGAGCAGATGTTCTGGAATGCCATGCTGAGAAAAGGGCGAGTTTCTTTTGTGTCCTGCTCTGCTTTGTGATTTTCCAGGATGGATTAAGAAAAGAATGGCATCATGAACTCATATATTCTCAACAGATGGCGCTGGAACAAAGATGATATCGAACAGAAGGACATGAAAGACATAATCAGGATACACAACCAGAATAATGAACAAGCATGGCAGGAAATCCTGAGATGGGAGAGACTCCATTCCAAGTAAGTTACATGGCAAATACAACTAGGTCTTCAGATGCTACTCAATAAATCATTGCTGATTTTCTGCTGTTGTTCTTCACAGAGAGTGTCCGTGTGGACCGGCTCTTCTAAGGTTTGGTGGCAAAGCAAAAGACTTTTCACCCAGAGCCAGGTTTCGCCACTGGATGGGGTATGTGATGGTATTTTAAAGGTGAAATGTGTCATTTCTATTTCACTTGAGGCACCAAACAGGATTAATCCTAAAAAATAATGACTTTCTGGCACTCCTAAAATTTGTCATTTGGACAATGTCCGGAGACAATGCTTAGACAAAAATTGCAATTCTTTTTGTGTTTTAGGAGCTTTATGTAGAATATAATGAGCTGTATATACAATGTCATGTCAGATATTATAATAAGGTCTTTTTTTGTCTTTTGTTTTGTAGGCACGATCTACCATTTGACAGGCATGACTGGATTGTTAATAGGTGTGGAAAAGAGGTCAGATATGTGATAGACTACTATGATCGTGGCCAGGTGCCCAAGCACACCATCCTAGATGTGCGTCCAGCCTTTGATTCCTTAGGGGCTGTTTGGGACCGTATGAAAGTGGCCTGGTGGCGTTGGACCTCAACGTGATTTTTTTCATGACTTGCTAAATATACAATTCACTTCATAAAGCTTTTTTTTTTGTGGAAAACGGACTGATGACAGACATGATGACCTCATGTCACATAATGGATTGTTATGTTCATCTGCTTAAAACCTCTTTCAGTGACATAAGCTAGGCAGGTCATAGTGGCACCGTGTGCTGTTACAGATGAATAATGCATTTGACTATTTTCATTAAATGAGAAGGTACATGTACAGAAGCATTCTTATGAGGCCACCCTCGCATTAAAAATGAAATGTACAGTATGATATTTACATCTCGGTATCTTCTGTGATTTTGAAAGATCCACAGTGTTAACTATCCATATTGATAGTTTAATTTATTGTAACACACCTTGGTTTTTTAAATTTGTCTCTACTGTATTTCAAAATAAATGTAAATAATGTAAAGGTGAATTATCTCCTGAGTTTCTCAAGGTTTCATTTTCTTTCTAATTTTACATATTTCTGCCATAGTGGTTTTCTTTCCTACTTTGTTTTTCGTCTTTAAAATAACCTTGTGCTGTTATGGCTTTAAAATTTTAATCAGTATTAAATAGGATTCAATAATAATCATTCTGCTAAAGCATACAAAAACTGTACAATACCATTTTATTTATTTATTTTATAGTTTTCCTGCTTGAAGTGTCTAGTTGATTATCATATAATGTATGAATGCAGTTCTTATAAACTGTGTTTTTAAATCTATTTAACTGCATGTCTGCGTTTATGAAAATAAGTTATTCACCTGCAACATTACACGCAGGCGGAACAGTTGTTTTGAGTGTTTCTAGCCGGAACATTGTTTTGTCGTACACAAACAAACCTGCTAAATGTGAACGACTTAAATGTTGAACCTTTACAATAGTAAAACAAAACATAAATATCACGTTTTTTACATGGGAAACAAAATGTCAAAAGAGGCTCTTGATGAAATCTCGGTTTTATCAGCCATTTACTGCGAACAGGATGAATTCGAGCTGCTCGAAAAGTCTGGTGAGTTTGACTAACGTTATGTAGTTTATTTAGACGCATTACAAAATTTACAAGGGTAATGAAAGCTGTTATAGTTATTGTGTCTACAGTAAATTAATAAAGGGGAAGAATATGTACGTTTCTCTGTCGTTTCGTTTAGTTTGTACGTTTTTTAATATTATATCACAATTCAAGAAACAGCTGACCTCTTCCGTGAGCACTTAACTGTCTCTTTAATATAAAAAAAACGTATACTTCTCTTTTCCTTTTGTAATGTTTTCTGTATACTTGCTTATACTATCTTAAAGTTGTATCTGAAACGTTGTACGAATCGCTTGCTGTTTTCCTCAATTTTAAGTCGCTTTGGATAAAAGCGTCTGCCAAATGAATAAATGTAAATGTTATATGCTTCAATGCAGCTCAGACGGGACTCGTGTACCGCATAAATACACTGATAGAGAGAAACAACGAGAAAACTCCACTGAGCCTTATTTTCCACATCCCCCTGACTACCCCAACAATCCTCCAGATATCAGCATCAACTCCAGCCATCTGTCGAGGAAACAGTGCCATGACCTGAGAAACAGTTTACTGGACACGGCCCGGTCACTTCCAGCAGAACCTATGGTCCATGGCTTAATACTGTGGCTCCAGGAGAACTTCTCTGACTTAATCAAAACAACAAGCTGCCATTCAGATGAGATCACACCAGAGATTAATAATGAATCTTGGACAGCTTTGCTTCATTTAGATCACATGAGATCCAAAGCAAAATACATCAAACTGATTGAAAAATGGGCCTCAGATTTGTGTCTCACTGGTAGACTCTTTATGGGGAAGCTGATACTGATTCTGCTGCTAGGAACAAAGGAAAATATTAAAGTATGATTTTGCACTGATTTTAAAGCCAGAGTTTGTATCGTGTTCGGTTCTGCAGCACTTTCAGTGTTTTATGTGTGCACGCTTAAGATCCAAACTAAATCTAACTCTCCATAGGAATACATTCACCTCCAGAAGACTGTGAAAGTTGATGTTGATTCCTCTGGGAAACGCTGTAAAGAAAAGATGATGAGTGTCCTTTGTGAGATTCCACAGTCAGAGGAGAAGATATTGTAAGGCCCAGGATGCTTTTTCAACTTTTTTTACGTTGGACATTTGTATGATACATCACATATTATAAATAATCCACAGTGCATTGTGTCCTCTTTTTTTTCAGGATGTCAACATTTGAAGTGAAAGACATTTTATCGCTCGATGACCTCAAAAGGGAATTTGATCTTGTCGGTTTAACTGAGCTTTACGACCAGTATGTGTCCTCACTGATCTAACGGTGAACAACAGGCGTATAGCACAAACTCTCTCTCCACTGTGTGGTGCTTGACTAAACATCTGTCTGATGGATTTCCATGTTTATTTTCTTCAGATGTGTGTAAGGTATACTTTTTGATGTACAGTACTATGACACTGTATGACTTAATTTAATTCTCGGGTTTAACATAGACAGAAAAATCCTCATGTTGCTGGAAAAAAACAGAAACTCACATCTGAGAAACTATTTCGTGTTTATCTAAAGCAAATTTTCAGAATCTGACATTTAAGTATACATTGATATGTATGTTAAATAGGTTCAAATGCAGTTGTAGAAATATGAATAAATACTACCAAAGTCATGTACAGTGTTGTGTAGTACTTAAGTATTTTTACTTTTTTAAATATCTGTATTTTATAATATTTTGTAAACAAATTACTTTACTACATTGTAAAGCATATATCATACTTTCCAATCCACTACATTTCAATAATAAATGTTTTTTTTTAATTTTAATACTGAACTATATTGAAAAACAGTACTTTCTTTTACAAAGTATTTTTACTTTTAAAGTACTGTACAGTAGGCTACTTTGCTTAAGTACTCTATAAAAAAGAAATGTAGTGGAGTAAACCATAAGATATATGCTTTATAGTGTAGTGCAGTATTTTATTCCAAAGTAAAAAATACAGATATTTGAAACATTGAATGTCCTTGATTGAAAGCAGGGGCGTCGCTAGACCCCTTTTACTGGGGCACGTGCTCCAGTATAACTCTGCTGTGCCCCAGTATACATTTCAAGTTTAAGTTTGAACCATTTCGTTTATTTGTCAGAGTAATCATTTACATTGATAATAGCGGCAAAAAAACAGGATCTATATGCAACGTAGTAACTTAATTTACGCTTGTAAAAGCGCCGCAGTATTTTCGCGCAGAAATCCATGACCGTGCGCGTCTGTGTTTCCTTGCAACAACTGCAGCTGCGCAGGGCGCGCGCAAGGGTGATGACGCGAGACTTAGGTAGGCTATGAAAACATGACGAAAGTAACTAAAGTAAGTTTTAAAATAATATCGATCATCTTATTTTGACTCGATCATTAATAGCCCCTGTAAATGGACATAGGAATTTGTGCAAAGCAAGCACATGGAAGAAGCAGAAAGGAGATGATGAGTTTGAGGGAGGTAAGACTTTTTAAACAAACTGTAGCCTACATCCCTAGCCAGACAGGTCTCAGACATTAGAGGAAAATGTCTCAGGAAAACCTTTATCAAGTTTGCAAAATTGCATTGTTGCTTAGAAAAACGTGTGTTCTGTACTTTCAGAAATGAAATTAATAGTTTAGTTTAGGATATTACATAAAAAGTTGGCAGTGTGGCTGAGATAACTAGGCTTATGTGCTAGTACAGTTAAATGCAGTACAGTTGGTTAAAAAAATGAACCATCTTTGTTTGGACATGGCTGTGAAACCAGAAAATACTTGCAAAAATACTTTTTGTTTTTAAGATAAAATATGTTCTTTATATTATATTATATTTATATTAGCCATACAATGAAATCTTGAAATATTTTAATTCTTAATGCTTGAAAAGATGTAATTATTCACATAATTGTGAATGCAGATGCATTTGCAAGAAAAATAATTCTCTCTGTTTTCATTATTTCCATACAGTGCATGCAAACTTAACTTCATGTTAAGGATGTTAAAGATACTTAAAATTTTAATACATAAATGTTTACCTTCCCCGGTATTGTTGCACTGTAGGAATAGTGGTTTAAGCAAGGAAAGTTTGTATCGTGCTCTGCATTGTGTTGTATACTTCTTGCACACATCGGTTTAGGGATAGAAAAAGTAATGGGGGCCTGTGCCCCAGTAGAGCTTTAGGTCTAGCAACGCCCCTGAGTGAAAGTAAAATACTTAAGCAAGCTACTATACAGCACTGGTCTTGTAGTAAGGGTAAATAATAGCGATTGTACAATCACTAGTTGCAATGACAGAGTTTAAGCTCTAGGGGGCAAACACAAGCTAGTCAGATGATCTTTTCTCCTCCTCAACATAAAAACAAGCACTAAGTACAAAGTTTTCATTACTTAATGTTTAGAATAGCACTGAATATATAGTGTCTTATCTCTTAAACAATTAAGACAAAGTAAATCTTTAAAGTAGTGTGGTTGCTGACTGTGAAGATGTTTTTTATATAAAACTTGTAAATTGAATCTGGCACACTCGCTGACCTAAATGGTTGGCTTTGTACATCAAACAAATTAAAACCCATAATTTAATTTATAGTTACTTTTGACAAGTTAGTAAGTGTGTGGTTTTATAAAAGTTCTTAAATCAGCTTTAATTAACAAGACTGTTTTTAGTTCTGCATTCCATACACCCACATGCACATGCTATATGTGTCTGTCATCTTATGTTTTTCTTATTGTGCAGACATCTACTGCCTAACAGGGTTTAGGAGCAATTGACATACTTTTTTTATGTAATTAACAAGGCTTAATGAAAATCACCTCCTCGCCCTTTACAATGATCCACTCTGAACTATAAATTCACCTTGCCTGACCTTTTCCCTGACATGTTCTTACAAAACAACACTGCTTGTTAAATGTCATCCACTCAGTGGCATTTACTTGTATAAAACAGGGCTTTGATCCACAAGAGAAGCACACTTTTCTACCTTCTCTAGGCCGCGAGGCCAAGCTCTGCGACCCTGCGCGCCCGTCACCTGTTGAATATTTTAATTATGGCTAATTAAAACGAACAAAGGGTCCCTTGAACTTTAACCCTATTGGCCGAATGACATTCTAATTGCGCAAATTGCGACTTTTATTCCTTGCTTTCCCTGTTTCACTAAAAGCACCAATTTGGAATTCCGTCCTGCTGCTTTCGATTGGCCAAATCAATGCAGAGGCACGACTCACCGACGGGCCGCCACGTCCCACCGTGTTCAACTCTATCCACGTCAATGCAGTATGACCTCTGACCTGTTGAGGCCCTCGACGGCATGATCTGATGTCAACCAACCTTACGATCATCCAGTTTGAATGAAAGAAAGACAAAAAAATAGATGCTGCTTAATAATAATTGATTGTGTTGCGTCAGGTTGACTCTCGTGGATCATTGTTTTAATGCTCTGATGCCATCTGGTTGCAGAGGTGCACATCTGTCTTTACCAGGCATTAGTTTTGGATTTATCATTATTGAGCCCATATTCCCAATTATCATAAGATGCACTGGCTTGTTTGCATGCAGGGACACACTCCGGAATAATGTGTCGTGTGAATGCGAGCCCCAGTTTTAATTAAACTGGAGTACCGTGGATGTTTATAGGTGAGCGATAAACCCGCTGTTAATTAAGTTAACAAAAAAGAAAGAAGCGTCTTGGCTTAAGCGTGAACACACGGGGAGGATAAACATAGTGATTTGGGAAATAACTATATCTGCAGCTGTTATTATCTTGGGCTGGGTTAAGACTTTTGGGTAAATATTTGAAAGTGTAATGTTTGGAAAACTCTTTTTTTTTACTTTTTCCTGTTTGCCTTCGATAACTCTAGGATAATACAAGTGAAAATATGGAAAAAATATGGTAGTTGCGTGAGAGGTGGATGAACAGCAGAGGGTGATGTTGTGCTATTGAGCACGCACGTCAAACGTGATTTCTTTCGGGCATTCCTCAGTGTAACAAACGTGTAACCCAAAGACAGATAGCTGCTCAGAAAGTTAGAAAAAAATACAAAAAGGAACGTTAAAACTGGTGAGGTTTCTGACCACCATTCAAGATAATTGTGTAGATATCAGGTTGTCATTTTTCGGCCCCTCCCTCTTTCCTGTCTGCCCACTGTCTCTTTGTTGTCATTTACAGCTAACCTTCTCAAATCCAGTGACATGTGTGGAAATCACAGTGATCTGACAAGCCATGCAGTGGATAGCCACAGATGGGTCCCTTTGGAGCAGCTACTGTATGTCTGCATGTAGAGAATTACATTTATTCCTTACATTCTTCCCATCTTGAGGACAAGTGACCTGACAGGTGTAATATCAGAAGTGTCATTTACTGTTGAAATCTCAAGCTATTCAGTTGCTTCTTAAAAGTGATAGTTCACCCGAAAGTGAATATTCTGTCATCACTTACTTACCCTCATGTCATTTCAAACCTGTATTACTTTCTTTTGCAGAATACAAAAGAAGATATTTTGAAGAAAGTTGGTTACCGAACAGCAGCGGCACCTATTCACTTCTATTGTATGGAGACAAAACCAATGCAAGTGAATGGGTGACACTTAACAACATTCTTCAAAATATATTTTTTGGTGTTCTGCCGAAGAAATGAAGTCATACAGGTTTGAAATGACAAGAGCATTAATCTACACTAAAAAATGTTGCTGTAGTTATGCAGCAGTTTGCCAGTAACTATAAAAAAAACTATAAAATAACAGCTTCATGCAAAGCATTCTGGGAACCAAAAATCCTCATCAACCTTTTTCTGTTTTTTCCCCCTGATTTTTGGTTCCCAGAAAGTTATTTTATCGTTTATTTTCTGTAAAGATAAAAATAAAAACTATTACCAATGAATTAGATAAATATGAATCTACAGTAAGTTACTGGCAAACTGCTGCCAGTAATACTGTAATTTCTATAGAATCTTTTAACAGTATGACAACCTCAGTCAGGATGTTAGGTTATGTGTGTGTGTGTGTGTGTGTGTGTGTGTGTGTGTGTGTGTGTGTGTGTGTGTGTGTGTGTGTGTGTGTGTGTGTGTGTGTGTGTGTGTTTACAACGTTTGAACTTTGATTTTACAAATATGTGAACATGCCTGTGAAAGTCCAGCTAAAGTCACTTTTTGTGATTTACAATTGTTTTTACACAAAATCATCCTACATAATGTAAAGGAAATTGTGTGAAAATACAATCTTGATATCTTTAATATTGACTGAGTGAGATAATGTCAAAGATTGAAATCATAGTGAAATGAATGGTTGAAATTAAACTTTGAGGCTCATTTGATCAAAATTACATTTTGAGCATGGTTTTCACAGACAAGGTCACATATTAATATCAAGAGATGTTTAGATGTCAGAAGTGGACAGTATGCGTTGTTTTTGTTTAAAGAGATGCTGTAGCTGTTCACTGTAGAGAAGGTGCATGAAAGGGTAAGAATATTTGATTGAAAGGTCTCTCCTCTTCGCCTGGCACATTATTTTATTTCCACACTGAATTTTTTCTAGCCAAGATAAGATTTCACCAAGAAAGATTTAATGCCACTTAACTTGGCAAACTTTCTCAAAAGTGCATCAGTGTGGTACCTTGGCAATGCAACTTTTATTTCTGTGTTTTTTATTTGTATTATTTTCAGTGGTTTCCAGTTTCGTTAGACCCTCCATGAATGAACCACGGTTGGTCCTGGAGGATATACTGAGCTGCTTCTAACACTGATGAGAATCTGGATGCTCTGCTGGACAGTGCAGATGGTCAGATCTGATGCCTGTGGCTCTCCACACATCATACGTATGCTGGGTGAATATTGCCATTACTGTGGAGGTCAAAGCCAGGAAGGTCTCCCGAGGAGTCCGTGGTCATAAAGTCAATTACAGTACAATTGGGACTGAGATAATTTTACCTCCGGCACACTCGGCGGGGCTTCCACTCGATCGCATGAAGAGAGAGTTTTTCACTTTATATTTAGTGGCTACTATTTCTGTATGCGTATATCTCAAGAGAGGTTTTCGTTTATTTCTGTGAAGGCCCAAATGTGCTGCGACAGCAGCTCGCTGCGCTTAAGAGCTCAAAGAGTTGTGGTCGGCGCGCTCAAAAGCACGGCTACCGCAGCGCGCGATAACTGCACGCGACCTTCTCCCCACAATCTGATGAGATCCATCGTCGTGGATCCTGAACACCATTCCAAACAAAGCGCAGAAGTGCTTTTTCCTCCGCTACCCCTCTTGGGTCAGCATGCACATCTCACAATAACACATCATTAAATCAGACAGGAAAAATGAGCCTTCGTTTACCAGTGCTGCATTCTGTAAACTGCTGTTTGTTAGATCTGCATGGTGTGCGGGGGATGGTGTGAACATTTTCCTTCTGCCAAGTGCAAATAGGCAGTTTTGTCCGATATTTGCTGTTGGCAGGGTGTAAACAAAAAGCCGGTCCGCGCTCCACAAGTTGTTAGGGGTGACGCCGGAAGTTTGTAGTTTTGTAAAATGTCATTCTCAGGCTTGGAAACAATTGGGGAAAAATTATGCTGGCAGCGGCTGACTCATCGTGCTGGAAAACAAGTGAGAAAACATATTTGCCGATGCCCTTGAAGATGACGATGTGAGCTGCCTAATTGCTGGGAAGAGGATAATTGAGCCACCTGCCAGCTTAATGGCACATTTTCACATGTGTCACTTCGAGATGCTCAGATACGCACAAATTTGTCAGCATGCTGAAATTGCATAGCAGGCAGAACTTAAATAAGCACGTATTTCGATCAGAAACAATTACTTTTCGTTTCTGTGCCAGGGTCAGTGTCGGAATGTAGCAACTTTGATTTGTATCCGTCTGGCAGAAGAAGTCTGTGGGTTGGATTTAATGCACTACTAAACTCGGCTGGGCCATGCCCCACACATGAAAAATATTAGCAAACTTCTTAAATAATCACTGCTTTAGTTTTGTTTATTTATTATAATAAATATAAAATTTCACTCCACTTGGACAAGATGAAGCCATATCAAACAGGTATCTAAATCAGGTTTCTATAATCGTGATGTCAATGTAACAATGATGTAAAAAGCAAAACATCCAATTTCCAAATCACTGTTTTTCAGGAAATGGAAAACTTTTAAATGATTAAATACTTTGCACTTTTTAATACGTTTATTGGTTAGATACTTGCAAAACTCAGTGACAAACATAAAGGTAGTGATTTATGACCAAACGAATCACTAAATATGGAGATGCAAGGTTTCAGAAGCAGCAGCAATATGTAAAGTCTTAAAGATATTTCTTCAACGTTTCTATTCAGTTCTAAATGTTGTGTTGGTTATATTTTGTTGTAATTTTTATGTTGTGTTAAAAAACTGAAACAGGACGTGCTGTTGGGTCACTGTTGCAAACTGGTCTATACTAGCCTATAAGTTCAATTTGAACATTTGTCATGTAATATAAATATATATACAAATATATATATAGAGCCAAAATCTCTGTTATCCGAGTTACTATACTTCTTAAATATACAGAAACCTAATAATAACACAAAGAAATTCTGCTTCCTCCTTTGTAGGAATAAGAGGGTGGTGTGTTTTTTTAGCATCTTGAACCTTAAGGGAAAACAAACTGTTGACTTTTTGAATAAGACCACCTTCCCTGTAGAGACATATAATATATGAAATGCAAATAGCACACGAAGGTGACTCACTAAAAGTAAATTTCACAGATGGCAAATCTTTTAAAAACACCCTTTTCACATTTTCTACCATGAGTACCTCGTATGAAATGTTCCTCTATAACTTTTCTTATAGCAATGGCCTCTGGATTTTATTTGCTGGGCTTTCTCGATGCGCTTTCCATAATTTCATTACGGAATATCACTGCAATTATAGTAACAATGCAATTACTGAGATACCTGGCAGCTGTTTATTATTACTGGCCCTTTACGGACAGGCCCGAAATGCAACGCATAGAATGACAGCTACACAAATGCTGTACACACAATGCAAATGTGCTTTTTCATTACTCATAATGAGTTGGACCTCATGACCTGACCATCATTTGAATATTGAATATCCCACAACAGACTGCAGTGTCCATTAATGCCTAAGTCTCTGGCTTATACTGTAGGTGACAGAGCACATGTAGATTTGAATAACAGATGATCTAAGTGAGGAACAGATGATGCTCTTTCACTTTGTCGTGTGCTCAGGAGTTTTTTGGCCGTCTGGGAGAAACGAGGCTGAATGTGAAAACAGGTAGCACAGACGTCTGGGGGCGTTAACCACATGTTTGACTAAAGCGCTGATGCATACCTAAATTTTAATCATCATTTACAAACAGCCCCCTAGATTTAATTCCTTCTGTAAAAAAGAGAACCCTTAGTGATTGACGGGTTTATTCAAGGACGGTATAAACGAGGTAAATTATGCTAGCGATTATCTCACATAAGACTTTTTGTTCACATTATGTGGTACAGAATCCGTTTTGTTAGATTGTTTTACAGTTTTGAATTGCCTATTTAATTTTTAAGAACAAGTAAGGATACCAACACAGTGCTGGAGGGATTCTCTGGAAATTAGATGTATTCCTTGCAAGATTTCTTTCTGTTTGTATTTTCAATTGGCAATTTATCACTTACGTTCCTTAAATTCTCCAAACTATAAAAGTGCTGTGTGTATTATGGAGGATCTACTGACAGAAGTGCAATATAATATAGCTATGTCTAAGACCTTATAGCGTTATGTTTTTATTATCTTAGAATGAGCTATTTTTATACACCGCACCATGTTGTTTCATAAATATGTTAACTCCTTCGGCAAAGAAGCAAAATGTGACGACATCTTTGTCCTGTGTCAGCCACCGTAGTAGTTAGAAAGGGGGGTGTGTGTGGTGGAGTGAGCCGCTGGTTGCAATTCACAACCTCACTGCTAGATGCCGCTAAAATGTACACAATGCTCCTTTAACTTAATTGAAAAATGTAGACGTAACTTGTCACTTCAAAATATTGAGTTAAAGCCTAATTTCTCTACAGTGTTCTTTTGTGGAGTGCAAAAAGAATTATCTTAGCAGAATGTCTCTTTTAATGCAATAAGAGTTATGATTTATTTTGGGTGAACTATCCCTTTAAGGACAATGTCTGTTAAGTAAACTAAAAGCTTATGCAGAGTTAAAACATCAACCAGTGTAAATTGGTGGTGGTCTCATGATTGACAATCCAAACTGCTAACACCAGAGTTCCAGGTTCAATGTGAAATAAGGATGACTTGGATGAGCGAAGCATTACTGAGATAACAATCTTGCTGTATTACTATTGTGCCTCTGAGCAAAGCACTTAACCTCAGGTTCCTCTAAAGGAACTGTCCCTGCAATTAGTGTACTGCAAGTTACTTCACATGAAAGCATCACATAAACGACAACTAAGTATTTTGCTCTGACCGAGCTACTGCAAACAGCCCTGCTCTCTGACTTTTCTTTAAAGGCCACGGTTGCGACAACACAAGCTTTCTTTCAGCATCCATTTGTGGTCGACTTTGTTGAAAGCATGTTTTAAAAAAACTGAAGGATAAGATATGTTTGGCCTCTTGCAATACTTGAAGACCTAATGGGAATGAATACATTTGTTTTTCTAAATCTTAATTATTAACAAGCAATGATAATTATTTATTATTAACAAGCTACTTATCCAAATAAAACATAAAACAATATCATATCCATGCAACATCAACAATTAACAGTCATTTCTCCTTTAATAAATTGGTGTACTTTTGTGGTTTATTTTTTCCACAAATTTTGCTCAAACAAACGCATTTTACAAATACTCTCAAATACTGGCAAATACTGTAAAAAATTAAAAGTTGACTTAAAACTTTTTTTAGTTCAACTAACTCAAATAACTGAGTAATGTCACATGACTCCCTGAAAAGAACAGTTGAACCAACTTACAATAAATAAGCAACACTCAAATTCATCCCTACTCAAAAGATTGTGTTTTTATATTACTTTAATATATAATTGTTCTTTTATTACATACACGCTCTACTTAAGACCAGAAGACAATTTTGGCCAAGTAACTGCTCAAGCAGTTTGTGTGTAACACATTTTTTAGTCGTGGCATCACTGCATCATTCACTTCAGACCTCAAAGCTGAACACACAAACCTCAATCATGGTAACAATCATCAAACATCATTAAACATCATAAAGTTAAAAAAGGAAATAACTCGAAGTACAATCAACAAAAGAATCTTTGTTAGTACCACATGTAGGCAAATTTTGTTCGCTAGACTCAAAATAACAAAAAAGTTACTTTATTACCTTTGTTGGGAGAACAATTTGAAGTTACATTTTTCACAGTAAAGCAATGATAAAGGCCCACCCTAACCCCGCCCCTAAACCTAACGTCACGGGGCAAAGTCAAATCATAATAAAACGTACAAATGAGATCGTACAAATTAACGCAAATTGAGCCACCTAGTAAAATAAGTATGAAGATACTTCATATTAAAATACATTCGATTAAAAATTTGTGTCCCGTAAAACTGTGTTGTCCTCTAATCTGTTCATTTTCTGATATACGAACATTGTAAAAAATGTCTACAGATGAGTGTATGTTTGCGTGAGATGCTGTAAGAAACCTATTCGTGTCTGACCTAAGGTGAGCTCAACTTTCGAGTTGCTTAACATGTAAGATATACTTGTATCATCGTTCATTATGCTCTGACCATCACACCTTCGCAATGGCAATCCAGGGCATGTGTGTGTGAGACACTGATCAGGCCAGCAGCATTGTGGGTAATGAAATCTGTGGCATGAGAGTTAATTAGCTGAGCTGACCCTTAAATCATGTCACCACTGGAACAGTCACACCTCAGAGAGAGAGAGAGAGAGAGAGAGAGAGAGAGAGAGAGAACAGTGATTTGTAACTAAAATTACGGCTGTATGTGGTGAATGTTTGTACCTTGTCGTATGAAGCCAGAATCTGCCAAACAAACCGCACCCAAGTAACAAATCGCTCTTAATTAGACAGAAATGATGTCAGCGCATGCGTATACGGCACAGTTTAAGACGTTTAACAAATTCATGTCAGTTTCCACATATTTTATGATATAATAGCCGGTATGATATAACAGCCATTGTTTATGGTTGTGTGACGAGCCGCGTCTGTCTCCTTATGGGAAGCCGGGACAATGAATCACAAACGCCGTCTCCTTGGGGTACACACACATTTTTATTCGATCATTCTTCCCCTCTGCCTCTTTGTCTTACGTGAGCTTTACAGTCAAAGTGAGACCCGCCGTAATTATTTCAGTCCATCACGGGCCTGTGATAGCTGATCTTTTTTATAGGCTTAATATAATTTACAGGCTTTAAAGCACACCCACAGGTGGCATATGTTAGATCTTGACTGTTGCAATCAAGCAGCGTGACATGTTGTGATTTAACAAGCTGTGGGAGGCTTGCAGGGCAAAGAGACCGAGATGGAGAAAGAAAGAAAAATGGATGTGAAAAATGGTGAGAAACGGGCGCTGTCAGCCACCTTTGAGGAGCTATTTGTCGTACGCGGCGTTGTTGCAACGTCTTTGTAAACACGTACTGGCAGATAACCTGTCTGCGCCGACACACGCAACATACTATGATTTCATCTTTATTTCATGTGTGATTTCATCTTTATTTCGTGTGTGTTTTATTGGCCATTGCTTCTGAATGGGGGGACTGGGGCTAGTTGACACACTTTCTACCACAGTGAGTTTTTGCAGGGTGGGGCTATTTTGGCAATTTCGGTCTAGACACATGATGTTTTGAATGGAAAAAAGATTTTCTATTGTTTATTAAACACTCTATAGTGAGGCATATTTTCACACTATGGGGTAAGTTATCACTCTGGAAACCTGCTGATTATTGACACTGATTTAAGAAAAAATACCTGAAGCAAAAATGTTTGCTTTCACCACATGACTTTAAAATGCATCATACATTTAAAGGGATAGTTCACCCAAAAAAGAAAATTTTCTAGTTGTTCCAAACCTGTATACATTTCTTTGTTTGGTTTAACACAGAGAAAGATATTTAGATGAATGCTTGTAACCAAACAGTCCTTGGACCCCACTGACTATCATAGTAGGAAAAATGACAATGTTAAAAGTGCCATAGAACAAAGAAACGTATACAGATTTAGATCAACTCAAAGGTGAGTAAATTATGACAGAATTTTTATTTAGGGGTGAACTGTCCCTTTAATGGCTTTTCAGTAACATTAAAAATGAATTTATGAAAATACTCTTGTCCTGCAAACCTCATTTGGGTAAACTGGGTAAATTGGATAAAAGTTCAATCTTTTGGGTAAATTCAACATTCATTAAAATGTTGACTTGTCTTAATGTATGCCATGCAGTGTTGCTTACCCAACAACATTTGAAGAGTTAAAGGTACATTTTGTAACATCTTTGCAATAAAATATCCCAAAACCACTAGGCCAGTGTTATATACTTTGTTCAGCTGAGTACTTACAATATCTCAAATGTTTTCAACTTTTAAAACATCAGAAAATATCCATTATAAACAGTGACACGGAGTCTTGCAGTCGCTTGTCCATTGGGTCATATCCACGTTACCCTTTGTTACCGCCTTTACTGACGTAGAAACCACATGACACCAGTGTTGTGGACAAATGCGGCTAGCGTCTAGCAAGCCACTACCTTGTTTTTTTACCTCATCCTTAAACATGATTTCTCGTTCCCGTCTGATTGATGGCCATCATGGTGACTTGCTATGTGTGCACAAAAACCAATAATGGATGTGATTCGATACGGTTAAATGAAATTCAAAGTCACATTTTTAGTCTTGACCGCCATAGGAAATAAATAGGAATAGGGGAAATATATATCATAACATTTAGAATATTATATTTAATGAAAAAATACATTTTAATCATTGCATAAAATCATTAAATGTTCTAAAAGAAAATATATTACTGAAGAAAAATATATGACATTGATTTTACTGAAGAAAAAGAAAAGT
This sequence comes from Oreonectes daqikongensis, assembly GCA_026939265.1. Taxonomy (NCBI): domain Eukaryota; kingdom Metazoa; phylum Chordata; class Actinopteri; order Cypriniformes; family Nemacheilidae; genus Oreonectes; species Oreonectes daqikongensis. The sequence continues at coordinate 16,360 of JAOTQM010000185.1, forward strand.
TAGATTTGAAGTGTTCAGTCATTTTTGACCGAGTGTGACCCCTAAATGTGGAGCACCAGAGGGCTAAAGGATTCAAATAAGAATCTATAACTACACAAAGTTTTGTTTTGTTAGATATCTGCTAATATGAAGTATTTTTGTCCATATACTGTACAAGAGAAAGAGAAGGTCAATGTCACCTGGCATCTACCGCAGTGAGTTCTCTGACATTATGTACCGCTGTGCTAAACTGCCTTGGTCTGATGATGACACAGTGAGCAATAGAAGCCATAGACTGCAGAGAATGAAAGCATGTGTATGCCCAGGTGTCAGCCATGGTAAAGAGACCTTGAGCTCTTTGAGCCATCTAACTCTAAAGTGTCGCATTCGGTGTGCGCTCTCTCTTGTCAGTCCAGACAAACATATTGATTGAAAGTGGTGTGTTTGGGAGAGAAAGATCATTAGATAAGGCTTTCAGGAAAGCGGAGAGTTGGAGAGCTCTTTTCCCGGCCAGTTTAGCCTCTCTGTAAACTCGCTGCTAGCAATAGCGTCAATACGAGTCAAAACAGTTGATTGTGACAAGACTGTGGAAATGTAGTACCATTGAGAGTCATGTGGTCGATAAAATCGGATCGATACGATGCGGAAAGGGGTCTTACGGAGAACTTTTATATTCCCAATTTTACAGCCGAAATGCTAATGGCATCTTGTTTTTAAAGGGACGGCACTCTTGTCGTCACCAATTTTTTATTTGCTCATCTTACTCGCAGAGAGGGGTCGTTTGATTGGCATTCACATTCAGCCTGCGGAGCTGTTAGACATACGCAGAGATCCGTTCTGAATGAGAGACAACAAGAAATCTGTCTGCTTGAAAATACAAATTGAAAGGAGAAAAAATATTGTCCGCTTTCTGTGAGGCCTCTAACTAGAGCTGGCATTGTCTGAGAGAGAGAGAGAAAGAGAGAGAGGGGGGGGCACTGGCATTTGATAGGCCATGACACCAAAACACACCAGCCACATTCTCCAGAGTTCAGACTACGGCTGTCGGGTCTTGAACTCTTTTTGCTCCAGTCGTTCATTGTCCTGCACGCTCATTTCCCACAATCACTGCAATAAAAGAATGAGCTTCAAGACTCCCATATACACACACACCGCATATTTAACACCAATAAGATCTTTTGCCAGTTTAAGAGCAAAAAAAAGAAAAAGAAAAAAATCAATTATTCATTTTATGATTTGCGCTCTCTTCTTCATTCTAGGCTGGACGAGCTAATAATTCAGGATTTGACTTAGCCTGCAAATCACATTTCCATGGATTGTCAAAGTGGATTTAGGGGAGCGCCACACTCGCAGTCTCTGTGAATTCTAAATAGGCTCTTTCAAGCCCGACACGAAAATCCTACAAGTAAGTGGGGGATATGTTTATCTTCTTACATAATTCTGTAGACAAGAGAGGCATGATCCCACACATAATGCTTTCTAGAAGCACTAAGCCTCACATGCAGTGGGGATGAAAACCATACCCGCCTCAAGGTCGCTCACGCTATATGAAAGATCTAGTAAAACTAAATCATTTGTAAACATTGAAGTGTACTCTATATACATCCTTGTGTTGGATGGAGAAGATCTGTTGCACATCTTCGATTAGACCCCCACCCCAGAGCCCCTCTGCGCAAAGCTCTTTTTCCCATGATGGAGAGTGTGTATCACACCAGTGCACTCCATGGACTTCCTCTCCTGCCAGTTTCACATTCACAGCTCCTGAGGAGCCCATCAACCTCTTGCTGAGACTTAAGACCCCTTAGCTAGTGTGACTTCACTTTGATCCAAGGCGAAGCCCGACTTACAGGAGCTATTCTGTTTCTCAGCGTCCCCATCCCAAACGATTTATATTTGTCATGAGGATCATGTGATTTGACTCTGGCACCCTAAAGGAAAATTTCTCCGAAAATCTCAACCTGTTTGTTGATATTTTTGCCTGCTCTCTTTCACACACACAAAATGTCAAATCGTTTCCACACATGCTGTAAAGCGCTGTCTGGGTTTTTTATTTTGGCATGTTTCACATATAAAACAAAAGCATTTCGCCCTGTTTTTCAGTGATCTACAAATATCTTTCCGTGTCTGGTGCTAGGTGGTGAAGAGTAAAGGGAAGCAGACTAAACCTTGTATCCAATACAGTGAGAAATAAAGAAAGAAAGCCAAGGCCAGAGTGTGGGCTCCCTGGGCTCGCCTGTCAAAGCCATCACGCAGCAGTGTGCATGTACTACCTGCTCTGTAACGCGCTGTGGCGTTTCTAAGCCGGCTGATGCATTTTGCACAGTGCATCTGAGAGGTAATAATGACATTAAAGTCATCGGGGAGCCGATCTATTTCAGCAGGCAGGGCAGCCTCCACTGTCATCTCCTATTTTCTGCCCAATTGACGGCAGAATCTCCAGGACTGGTTTCTATTTCGGGACGCTGTCACTCCTGTCTGCGGGAGACAGTTATGACCTAAACCGAAGCAATAGTGAGACTGTGACTGACTCCAGACCAGCACGAGGGAGCTGATCTGAGGATCAACAGGACAATGAGCTCTCTGAGAGACAGAATGAAGATGAGTCCTATTCTCCCACATACACTGAATACTGATAGAAACCATTTATCTGCCTGAGGCGCTTTTCCTCTCTGTTTTTGCTTGGATCCGTGGATAAAAATGAAGCGTAAAAATAAGGATATGTGCGGTAATTTATTATTTAATAAAAGCTTGAGCGCACCGCAGATGAATAATGTTTACACTTTTTGGTGAAAACAACCAACAAAAGGTTAGAATAAGAAAATGTATTTTGACATATAGACGATTTCAAAGCAACAACATAAACAAATGTTACTGCGCGTGCAGTTTTTTGAGGCCCATACTTAACTTCTGGTACACATCCGCAAAGTTCTTGCAGATTATTTCTGATAACAAATCAAAGAAATAACAAGTAAATTGATTTATTTAATTAAATTATTATACAGTCAAATTCAACATAGTTATATTATTAGTCTCTAGCCAGATAAATAAACAAACACAGACTGGAAGTTAACTTCAGGCCATGCGCGTGCATCCGATGAAACCGTATATAGAGCAAAATTATACATCACCTTTGAATCCTTCTTTAAAAATTCTAATCTGCGGATAAAAACAACCAACTATCAAACAGATGCCTTATTTGGTAAGCAGTCATTTTATTTTAAAAAATAAAAATAAATAAAAAAAAACTTTGAATGCTTGAATTCACTGTCTTTACTATAAAAGCACAAGGCCGTATCCAAGGGTGTGAGTCATTTTTTTTAAATGCCTCAAAGGGATTGATTTTGTTGAAAGGGTACTGAAGACACTTTTACTGTGATTTCACAGGGAGACATTCAATGCATTTTGACAAGTAATGTAAGAAAATTCAACCTCAATGCTGACAGATGCTCCCTGGAAATTTAAAATAATTGTCTCAGGAACATTTCTACATTTGAACAACACTTTATGCAATTCCCAATGACAAGCTGTTCTCAAATTATTGAAGTTTTTGTCTTCCCATTACCTTGGGACTTCTTTAAAGGTTCAAGCAGTTAAAGAAAGAGAGAGAGAGAGAGAGTAGCATTGTGTGGGTCAACGTACATAAAGGTAGTGTTGAGTGGAAAATCGGAAGCGACGTGCACCTGCGGTATACCTTGTGGGGCTTCAGCTTAGATCAGTGTCTCAGCGGCATGAGCTCTTTGACCTTTCCGGTGCTTTTGGAGAATGTATACTACTGGGGTTCCATCAATGTCACTCAACAGAGCGTTTTCCTGCTTTCCATGACACACAATGGCAGTCATGATACTTCTAATTCTTGATATATTTTACAATTATGCTTTTGTCCAGTGCAGCTTTCAGTTCATTTAGGTCTTTTTACATTTTATTATGTATTTTCTTGATGTTGCGAATGCAATGCTTTTTCAGCTGAGCTATGTGCTTTACATTTTCTAGTGAACAAGGGATAGTTCACCCAAAAATGAAAATGCGTTCATCTACTCAACCTCATGTCACTCCAAACCTGTTTGACTTTCTTTCTTCTGCAGAACACAAAAGAAGATATTTCAAAGAATGTTGGCAACCAAACAACATTAGCAGCCATTGACTTCCATTGTATGGACACAAAACCGCTGTGACATTTCTCAAAATCTTTTGTGTTCCACAGACCATAGAACTGATACAGGTTTTGAATGACAACTGAATAAATTATGACACAATTTTTCTTTTTGGGTAAAAACCATTTCTTTTGTGACTATGAACGTTATTGGAGGAGTCTCATGTCACGTGGTGTATGCACTTTCCATAGTTTCATAACAATTCCATAATAAAGCAGACCTGACTTCCAAACTCCAGCCACTAGCGCAGATGTGGGTGGTTACTGCGAATTTCCGTCCTTGCCGGTAAATCTGCATTAATACCTCCTCACCTGGGGAGAGCTATTATATAGCCAGCTAAACAGCTCACTTATGACACTCTGCTATCTGCTGGCTAAACACAACACCAGAGAGAGGCTGAGCAGATAGCATTCTGTTTGCTTAAAAAAGATTTTGTGAACACAAATCGACCTGATGTTGCACTTTATGAATATCTCATGCATTTTACATTGAATTTCCACAAAATCAGCTAGCAAAATCATCTCACAATGGCACACCCCAGCGCCTGCTAGGGTCTAAGAGTGACAAATTCTTCATTTCAAAACATGATAAAAATGGAAAAGATGAAAAAACGATACGCTTTGGAATCAATTCTGTTATTGAACTCTTAATTGTTCTAAACTCATTTGGAAAATCACTTAACCTCCTTTCTCTCATTTTTCTTACTTTCTTTTGCAAACCTCTTGACTTCAATTAAATGTGATTGAAGAAGAGAAAGGAAAGCAGAGAAGAGAGATAACATTCTTTAATTGCTATCTCTCTTGTGTAATTACTTATATCAGACAAAGCATTATGATTTTGAAATGCTCCCCTGGGACTGTGTATCCACTCCAGCCCATTCTGATTGACACAAGCAGATCTGCAGAATGCTTTTTTCATACGTGAGGTAATAACTGAATGCCAGGTCACAGCATCATTGCTTTAATCATCACAACATTCTGAGGCTCTCATTAACATTTTCTCCTTGTCAGTGCTGGTAGATTTTAATTCGCCTTCATCAGACATGAATAAAAATCCTCATTCAGATTGGTCAACTGGTCATGTAACTTATTAGTGGTGCTGTAATTGTATTAGGATGCAATGTTGCAAACAAGTTCATTTAACTTTAAGATCAGTTTATTTCAATTAAAAAGATTCATTTAAATGAGTATAAGGTGTAGGGGATTTTACAGTAAAGACCCGTAGACCAGTTGTGATGAATGAAGACACAGAGTCAGGAATGTAATTAATAAAAGAAAATTTACTGAAGAAGAATTGTTTGTAGTTTTGCCAGCAGAAGTCAGCTTCAGCACTCTCAAGGAGTTCCACAGACCGACCTGCTGTTCTATCAAAATGCAGTAATATTTATACTAACAGAGCCGTCTAACCTACGTCATTACTTAGATAAATAAAATCTCGTGATAGGTTAGACAATACATACATTTAGCTTGGACGTCAAGTTCATAGCATATCTTCACTGATTATAAGTGTGACACAGAAACCCTAGTATAACCACAACATATACGCATCTCTTTACATCCTGTCTTTTTAAATATGGTCTTTCTGCAACCAATAACTAACTTCTGAAACAATACAATCACACACACACACAAAACCCCTCAAGGCTAAAGCGCGTGCTAGCAGAAGATGTTTTTACACGTGATGATAAGAGGTCTCTTCTAAAAGCCACGGTGACCTAGCAGGAAGAGAGGCCTAAACATTCAGGGACTCAAACAGTGAATTATTTTAGTAATATTTACTCTCTAGAGTTTTATTGTTAATTTCATAATCAGAAATAAAAGAGTAAAATATTGATTTATTTTAATCATCTGTTTCTCATAAGATAATGCTGATTAATGATTGATTAGTCTCAAAACCATAAAAAGGAGATATATATATATAAGGTGGAGCCACGGCACCCGTCCCTTCAGTCCCCCGTTTTAGACCAATGTGGGGTCCAATACCCCACGTCCGGTCTAGTGAGGTCGCTACAGAGAACAGGAGTGGTGACAAGTGCTCCCCTGGCAGGTCACACTCGCCTCTTCACCCCACCACGGACATGCCAGAACCTAAAAATTCTGTTCCCCATGGGTAGGGCTCTCCTAGTCCTCCACTCACAGGAGTGCACTGATATCATCTTTGGTCACGTCGCGGTGTAAATTGGTTGTGAGTATCATCAGCTGCTTCTTCTCCTCAATGGAATTTACAGTTCTGCAAGCAGACTTAAAAAGATAGGAGAAACAACAGCGAACAACCATCCAAACACACAAACAAAGAACAGCTATCCCTAACAATCCCCCCAATGCATAAAGCAGAACTTTTCCAATCTCAAAAGCTACTTCCTCAGAAGCCTCAACAAAATCTCCCATACATCTTCCACAAATTCTTCTACGGAGTCTGTAACATCCGTAAAAATGTAACTGCAAATACTACTGCAAATGCAAACATCCAAACCACAGCTAGAGCAGAGTTACTCTCAGTCAGTCAAAAAGGGAGACATATTAGATTTTTAGCAATACAGAATTCAAACATTTATTTCTAGCAGAAACATCACTCATCTTAATTTGTTTCATGAATCCATCAATATAACTTTTCTTTTCACCTTTTACCTTCAGTTTTGGATAATATTTATACTTACTATTTACTACTTAACATAGCAACGACTCTGCACATTTACCCTTTTTTTTTCAAGTTCCCCACATTATCAGGATACCAAGTGAGCCCTACCATAGTGGTATGGTGAGTGCAAATATTAAACTTGAATTTAGTTAGCATCTCTCTGATCTCCTGTTCTATAGGAATTGGTCTCAAACATTAACTAAACTCTTTTCTTGGTTAAAACACTCATCTCCTAATACACATCATAAACCTCAGATCACATAAATATATATAAATATGAAAATAAAAAATAAAAATAATAAACTTGCCAGATTTAAATTCATTAATGCATATGGTCATTAGGGATGTTGTTTACCTGGTAGAAACTATTTCCTCACAATAATGAAACATGTCCAAATGCATCCATGCAGTGACATTATAAGATATTGAGGTGGTGCTATGACCTTTACTCTTAATGCAATTGATTCAAACTAATAATTCATTTATTAATTGAACAACTTTGCACTACTATACTGCTGTATCACATCACTGAAACAATCCCAAAAAACAAAACAAAAATCAGATATAACAAAAGATGAATTACATGAATTACATTTCCCATGACACCGTCATGACTTTAACATCACTCACTATCCTAGCAATACACTTCGGTTTCGGGAAAGGTTCTAACAAACCACTGCTGTATTTCTCTACCCAAACAACATTCAACTTAAGCAGTCCAATCATAAAAAGGATAAAGCATCTACTAATGATAAACCGTTTTTGCTGCCATTGAGATCAAAGTTGGCCTTATCTTTCTTATCCATCCATTCATTTTAACTTGTTACAAATCACACCATAAATCCTATCTGCATCCAACCAAACTAAATTTACTTTCATGGGTTTCAGAACATTCCAACGCATCCGAATTTTGTCATTTACCATGTCCTGATATCAACTAGAACTGCAAGCATTTAAGTTGGCCTGTGATATTGTAATTGGGATCCAACTAAGAAAGCTCAAATGTTCCTCAAACACATTCAAATCACCTTCATTCACCCACCGGCCTGTTGGCATAATGAGGGTATACTCTCTGGAAAATTTTGGGAGTGACTAAGCCAATAAGTCACTGTATAGTAGCCATTCATTCAATAACAAACACATTTACCATCTGTTTTCTTAAATATAATGTCTGATTTAAATTTACACCCTCACAAAGATTTAGGCATGGGTATCTATCCCATGATGCACGGCTGTTGACAATCTCGCAATCCAAATTTGCCACAAAGTTATTAAGTTTTCCTGTCCAGAGAGAGAAATATCAAACCACATTAGAAAGGACAAAACAATTATATATTTAACATTATGAGTGAGAGCAGGCGGACCAATCGAATATAAGCCTGTCCTCACATCCTTTTCTTTTTCTGCAAACATTTGACAAAATTAACAACTACAAAGAGCAAATTCAGAATTAACAGTCTTCTAGGCCAGTCATCTCTAATGACAAGATACTGGGTCCAAATTCCGATTAATAGAAGACCAGACATTAAGAACATACACATAAATAAGACACATGAATGTATTTCACATTCAATGCTAACCCATGAGGTGTTTACTTAGTTGTTACTGTTACAAAGGACAGCAACATTACTTTTTATTCAATGGGTTTCACCTGTTACCATTATCTATATTGTTCCCAGTGCACCTCTGTCCAGGAGAACAAATGTATTAGGTTTTAATAAAACTTGATAAGCGTCATCAAATTTTTGGACATAGAGTATAAACAATTACTTTAACATAACATGATCCCTTATATCACGCAGAGCGGGCATATCACTTTGTTCTTATCTCTTTCAGAGTGTATAACACAAACTCTAAACTCTTGTGTCTCTTAAGCAATCATCTATCAGGCTTTAAGGCTGTTTTCAATGTGTAATTTTTAAATCTACTGATTTACTAGACAGAAGTATGAAAACAATATGGAAAGGTTGAGTTTACATTTTTCACCACCCTACCAGTGAATTGTGTACCATGTGATCTGATTGAAAAAAAACTTAATTCAGCAATATGTTGGCTGTTGCATCTGCTGTGCAATTTTGTAGGGGAAACGCCTCCACCCATCTGGAAAATAAATCAACTATCAGTATGTAAGAGAATCCCCCATTTGCAGGCAATGCACCTATGAAATTGCTTTGCAAATAAGTCCGATAAGCATAACTCAATGGGATTTTAGGTTTTGAAGGATAATTTACTTTAAAACATACTAAACACCTTTTGCAAAAATCAATGAAATAATTTTGAATCTTAGGCCACCACCATGTTTTGAAAAGCATTATATGTAACTTCCAGTCCTGCATGTGCCAAACTATGATACAAACACATAAGTTAAACTGTCCCTAAGTGTTTACACAGTCTTTTACGTATGTTAAGCAAGATCACGTGTTTCTGTTAACCGTGCTGGCTCCCTCAGTATCCCTGCCACCATTCTGCCAAAATTACCTTAATATGAGGAGAGACTGTTCCGATGACTATCAAGTCCTGCTTCCTCTCTGGGATGAGCATCATTAGCACTTTCTTGGGGTGGATTCTGTTTGGAGGCAGTCTGTATTTGTTCACAGCTCCTCCTTTGATACTCTCGGCCCAAAAGAAGCATCACATCCACTCCCTGTATACAGATAACACCTCCCTTATTGGGCAGATGCCCAGTGGCGGTGAAGCCCTGCCTTAGGTTGTCCTCCTCTGGCCACTGGAGAATCTTACCCGTCTTTGGGTCATCACCTCATGCACACTGGTTTTCGCTCTATCCCATCAGACAAAACTCATCGTGAGTCTCTCTCTCATATGGCACTACAAAACTCTTTCTTACCTTCGGGTTTGGCAGACAGGCATTTCAGGGACCAGCATAGTTAATGGAAACACCTATAATATAATCAAGACAATTAAAGAATAACCACAACTATTTGAACAGTATACTTCGATTAAATATATTACCATATAATAGTCTGTGTGTGTTTGTAAATCTATGTTTATCTTTAATGTGAATTTGGCGAGGGATGAGCATAGAACTGTAATCCCCGTTTATGTAATTCTTACAACATTTTCAGCTCCTAAGTAAGTATTGTTTTTCAAGGATATCTACATTTGGCAACATGCATGAGTCTGAAATGCTAAGTGGCTGAATTTTTGCAAATCAAATTTGTCTTTTATCCATACATCGGAAAATTAAGAATAATGAGTTTCCACTCAGAACGAGTCTCCATCTCTGCCACTGAACATCCTATTTCATGGTGGGGGCCTGCTTGAGATAAAAGAACAATTTTGTTACAGCCAAGTACAATCTTATCACTTGAAAGTACAACATCGGCTTCTAGGTTTTTCAAAATATCAACATTAGTTATGGTGCCTACTGTCTTTTTATCAACACAGAATTCCGTCCATAAAACTTTTTCAGAGTTTGCAAGTACAATAGGGTTAGGAACAGAATAACAATACACTTCATTTAAACTTACTATATGCCAAGAATCAAATGCATTGGATGTTAGAGCCACAGGCTTTATGCCTTGACTAGTAACTAGTTATACTGTCACATCAGGGAGACTTCCCCCCCATTACAGCAGCAGATGCTTTGGCCAAGTTTTATTCATTATGAACTAACAAACGTCACCAACTTACTGCACACCATTAAACTAAAGTGTGTCAGTTAGGACAGAGCAACTGATAAGCAGTTCTCTGTAATCTTTTGAAAGCCTGTTAGTGGCAGATTCAATCATGATGGCAGAATCATAGTCTTTGACAGAATTATTTACAGCACTATAAAATGTGTTCTTATTCACTCTTTGCACGATTTTGGTGACAGCGATCTAAGTTCTTGGAATGATGGGCGGTGCTTAAAGCAACAGCAGCAGCCCTAGATCAGTTGTAATGAACACATCATTCACAGCATTTTAACTAGAGAGCTATGGGTTATTTCACAACTAATTTACACTCTTTTTCTTACAGTAGCTCACTCACATCACATGTCCACATTAATACAAAAAACTGTCATAAACTTTGTTTTGCATAATCATGAGGTTGTGACACCTCTCAGTTAGTTTCACAATTTTTCCCTATGGACAATGGGACACCCCGCATTTTACGGATCCACGAATAAGCACATACAGCTAAGAATTTGTATTTTCTCTGGCTCTCTTTCAGCAGCCATTCAATTTGTTGCTTTTAACTTATCTATCAGAATTAAAACCTTGATTAACCATTCTTTCAATAAATTCCCATATTTCCTTTGAATTACTGTAAGTGCTTCAGAGCAGACTTGTTTACAATATCTGCCCGGTTCAATTTCTTTATCTGTTTCAAGGCTGACTTTGTTACGCAGTGCGTTCTTAAACACTGTTGAAACCCATGAGAAAAAGTAGAAACAATAGAGTGAGGTGGCGATCTCTTACCAATACAGCTTGACTTCTTACCGGCAAAACCACAAAGAATAATTTAATCACATATACTGGTCATTTCCAATTTGGGTCAAATTATTATTATTTTTACCAAACACAGAATCGTTCCCGATGCATTCCTGTATCAACCAACCGTTACTGTCCAAAATACATACAGGTATTTTTGAAAATAAAATTTTCCTGACTGACTAAAACATCTAAATCGGAGATCTCCTATTTGGTGGAAGTTCAAGAGAGCTCTGGTTAGTGATTTTACACTAGTGACATTTATTTCCCCACTTAGTGTCTTTGCCACTCAGCACTAGAGTGGTGTTTACAGCTGTCTAAGCAATTTCCCTGCTTACAGCCCAAAAAACCTGGCAGTAAATCCACTGCCCATATATGTATATATATATCTGTTTTACACAGGCATATATTTTACACCAGCGGCTTGCCTTACTCGCAACCCTGGTGTCTCTTCACCCACGTCTGGATGCGAAACCTCTATCACTCCCCGTTACACTCAGGCTCTTCCACCAAACAGCCCTAACCAAAACAAAAAATAAAACTCTTCCTACCTTACTTGTTTGGTTGATCAGGAATGTCACCAAAGAATCAATACTTGCCCGCATCCTCCACCATTTACTGTAGGGGATTTTACAGTAAAGACCCGTAGACCAGTTGTGATGAATGAAGACACAGAGTCAGGAATGTAATTAATAAAAGAAAATTTACTGAAGAAGAATTGTTTGTAGTTTTGCCAGCAGAAGTCAGCTTCAGCACTCTCAAGGAGTTCCACAGACCGACCTGCTGTTCTATCAAAATGCAGTAATATTTATACTAACAGAGCCGTCTAACCTACGTCATTACTTAGATAAATAAAATCTCGTGATAGGTTAGACAATACATACATTTAGCTTGGACGTCAAGTTCATAGCATATCTTCACTGATTATAAGTGTGACACAGAAACCCTAGTATAACCACAACATATACGCATCTCTTTACATCCTGTCTTTTAAATATGGTCTTTCTGCAACCAATAACTAACTTCTGAAACAATACAATCACACACACACACAAAACCCCTCAAGGCTAAAGCGCGTGCTAGCAGAAGATGTTTTTACACGTGATGATAAGAGGTCTCTTCTAAAAGCCACGGTGACCTAGCAGGAAGAGAGGCCTAAACATTCAGGGACTCAAACAGTGAATTATTTTAGTAATATTTACTCTCTAGAGTTTTATTGTTAATTTCATAATCAGAAATAAAAGAGTAAAATATTGATTTATTTTAATCATCTGTTTCTCATAAGATAATGCTGATTAATGATTGATTAGTCTCAAAACCATAAAAAGGAGATATATATATATAAGGTGGAGCCACGGCACCCGTCCCTTCAAAGGATTCTTATAGACATTAAATCTTAAATTCTCAAGAGAAAGAGCATAAATCCTTGCTTAATGCTTGAATATCTTTAATGTACAATTTATTTGTTTTATTTCAAAATAAGATGGACAAATATAAGATATATATTCTAAATAAGATGCATTGATGCAGTAGCACAGCTGTAATTTTTCCTTCCTATTTTTCTGAATGTGCATAATTCCAAACGACAATTAAAATGACAAATACAAATAAAACGAGTATTTATGAAATATCTGAGATTCTTTTCACTTTAGGATGTTTGGGTAAAATTTACTTTGTGTCAAATCTTTTGGTCTTTTGACTGACAGCCTTGTTTGCACAGGTCTACAAAAGTAAACAAAGCTATTTAGCTTAAGGCGAACTCCTTTTCAATATGCAACATTGTTCGGTTGCAGCAGTGCTTTATAAGTGAGATTCTGAATGATGGGCGGCTCTGACAGGTATGAGGACAGCATACACCCAAACCCAACAAATACAGTGGATTCCAATATTCTCAAGGCTTTTCTGTATTATTGTACAAAATCTTCAGAAGTTTGATCACTTCTGCTGTTTCCCAAATACTCAATAGTTCCATCATGAGCTTTCTAAATAAATATGTTTTGACTAGTGAGTCACATTGTTCCCAGAATCTGATTCTGAATAGTTATTTGCTGGACTTGCTGCCCCCTATTACAAATGTGTTTTTAGTGCAATATGATATCCTTCTAACCCATTGTTTACCCATTCTGGTTGACTACTGTATAAAGGCCAAAGAATGACTTTAGAGAAATGTCACATGGAATTGATAGAACTCACACTTTTTTGTATTGACTGGGTATCTGGACCCACAAATCTGCCCAAAGCTGGCATTTATACTCAAATACATTCTTCTAAATACTTAAACACAAAAATAGTCCCAGATCTCTCAGTTCCCCAGAATAAAAAACATGTATGTGTGTGGGTGCATGTGTGGGTGTGTAAGTGTGAACGGCTGCACACAGAGCCATTGAATGTGCTCATTATGGTCCTGGCCAGAGTGGCTCTCCTCCTTCTGCTCCGCTCAACCCTAGAACACAGTGACCTCATTCCTCAGCCTGCCCAACCTCCCTGCTAATGACTGCAACTCGGCATTCTGGGAGAGAGTGGACCATTGCCTTGCACTCATCGCTACCATGTCATCAGCTTTTAATGAGTCATTTCTGCTCTGTTAGGAGAAATGACACCATTCCTCCCTGACACCTCTCCGGGGGTCCATGTGAGAACATAACTAACAGGGATAAACAGCTGTCAAGCGAATCTTCTTTCATTTGAGCAACACTTGAGGACTCTGAGGTCCAATTTGGAGTTTGGGTTTGTAATTATTAGGAGGCCACAATTTGGCTTTTTGTAGATGCAACAGACTGGATCTGCAATAAGTTTACTGTTTGTACATATACAGTATTTGAAATGAGTAATGTAATATAATATGTATATATGCGATTGGTAACCCGATGTTTTAGTGCACATCATTCACTAATTATCCTCCATAGCCAGATTGTTGTGTGAAACTTTGGCCAAGTCCTTGACCATGAAGTCAGTTTGTGCTATTTGTGAAACTAGGCCTGTCTCTGGAAGGTTGGCTGCCATCAATGGCAATTATCCCATCCCTCAGTGTGTATGATTGCCTCGATGAGAACCTGAGACTGCTTAGGATTCTGGGGTGAAAAAAGATCAAATCAGTTGCCATCTGCCTGTGTCACTATATTTGTAATGAATGAAATTCATTGTAAGTGTTAACAGTAGGTGCATATCAAGCCATTATAAGCTAAGTGTGATTGGATGCAGATATTTTCCTCAAACTTGATTTTCTTGCCCATTTCTTGTTTCGATACAGGTATGTTTTAAGTTGTTTTTTGAAGCTTGTGATGGATGCTGCAGTTCGGGTGGAGGCTGGTAGATCATTCCACCATAGAGGAACCGAATGTGTAAAGGTTTTTGCAAGCGATTTGGTGCCTCGTGATGAAACAATAAGGTGTCGCTCATTTTCAGACTGAAGGTGACGGGAAGGGATTTCGACCTGGAGCAGTGAGTTAAGGTCGAGTGGCGAATTTACTTTAAATAGCTTAGTTTTCAACTAACATTTACATTTGCCTATAATTTCTCCTCCTATCAAGCTCTGCTAGATGAAGAAAAAAATCAATTAATCCAGAATTCTAACAAGTTCATTCCTGCGGTTCCAAGCAAGAACAAATGCTATCATCCTAAAGTACACTAATGTTTTATGAGAGAATATGAACATTCAAAAGTTTTACGAGGACATATAACCCCCCTCCACAGTATAAAGTACTAAAGCTTCAGATCAGACTTTTTCTTAAATGGCTCCTGTGCTTTTGCGAAGAGAAAGCACAGTAACATCCTTGTACTGGTATAATGAAACGCACCGAGTGTGCTAATCAGTCGGCCACCATATGGATTTTTATTACAGAAACTTTAATTAACATTTAGCTCATCTGTGGCTTCATTAGTTCCCAGATGTCTCGCTGCATCTCTGCAAACCCTGCGGTGTTCGTGCTGCTGGTTGCAGGTGTTGCGAGTCTGGGTTCTGTCTCTTGCCTGCGGCTCGGTGAAGGCTGGTAGAAACCAACCTGTGGGAAACAAGCTATCCCTGTATGTTTTTCCTTTTTGCCTGTTTGCTTTCCCACATTCTTTAAAATATCTTCTTTTGTGTTCAACAAAACAAAGAAATTTACAAAGACCTTTTCCTATTATGGTAAGGGTTTATAAGACAAAAAATGTCAAAACCGCTGCGCACAACAACCTCCCGGCAGAACCCAGAAGCAATATTGATCAGCTCATAGAACCTTCCTCATGAACATTAAACCCCCAAAATGAACCCACACATACAAGCTAAAGTTTTGCCCTGGGGGAACAAATTTCTCCATGGCAATGCCCAAATCTAAAATTACCCTTCCTCCTCAGAAACGTGCCCCTGTCTTAACAGTCCGTCAGCGTCTGTGTATTGCGTTCCGCCCCACAGCCTTCCAGGGTAGGTGCTCTCACACGTAATCACACCGCGGAAGCATCAGATCCACGGTGCCGGCCCTCTCGGAAGGGGAATTGAGTTCAGCGCGTTGCCATCTCAAGTGGAAGATGGAACGTCATACGCTATCAATGGACGAATTATGACAAAAGAGCCTCCGGCGGCGTTAGAGATGGCAGAGCTTCCCATCAGCGCGGTCTCTGTGGTGTTTGCTCTATAAGTGTCAGGAAGGTCACAGATGTGGCGGAGGCTGGATGCTTCTGAGAGCTTCCTCAAGCAAACACAATTTAGCATGGTGTCAGGGGCACTGGCACAAAGCTGGCTGGATTAAGGGGCTGTCACACTCTTTCTCCCACAACAGGATAACAAGAAGTGCTCATGCAGCTACCCCCAATACCACCTCCCCATCCCCCGGGGGGTGCCGGTGACCCAACTTCAGGTGTGGGGGCCACAAGCCAACTTGTGAACACAAGCGTGCATGCGCTTGAAATCAAATCTTCTTATATTAGTCATTACTCATGCACTTTGAGTGTGCATAACATCCATCTCTGATTCTGTAGTGTGCTGTTTGTCTGAATTACGTTGTGTACACAAAAGAAAAAGCTGTAATGAACCTCATAGTAGAGTTTACTTGACAGTGTTCTTAACACTTTGTGTTATTTGTAAGCATGTGGCATTTTAGGTCTTGGAGGTAGAAAGCATTTCTGTTTCAAGCTTTTGTTCCAACATTGCATTCATTCAAAGTCTTCAAATAGCCTCCTTCAGTGGACGGCAGCTTGTAAATGCCTCCTTTTTAAACAAGGACAGACGGGAAGTCATTAAACTGAGTCCATGTCCATTAGGCATCATATGCCAGCGAGCACAGTTCACGTGCGTGCGGTAAAGCTGTCTGCCACTCCGCACTTGCCCCGTGTGACACCCTGTCAGGTTACAATGCGCTTAAAATGAATTTGTGTGGCAGAACGAAGAAACCACGCTCGTGTTTGTGAAGAACCATTCTCCAGAGACTTAGGCAGAGGTGAAGAGGTTAATGAGATTTATTTGTACGACGGTTTTTTTAGCTGAATGTCTCCATGGAAACTGCCTCGGTGTCACGCACCCATGGAGATAAAGACGTGTTTACATGTTGTAAATTATGAGACAAGACACGCCTCACGTAACTTTAAAAATGTGCAAGAAAGTGTTTGTGGAACACGCTCTCATCATTTTGTCATTTGAACAGAGGCTACCGAGGCACAACTAAGACAATCTGGACTATATTTATCATAAAACATGCAAGAAAAAAACGAGGGAAATTAAATTGTGGAGACATGTAAATTATTCTCTGTTGTAATAAATTGTAAATGTGTGGACTTTCACAGCAACACATAGTTAGAAAGAGATTATCCTTGGAAATTGGTTAGATATCTAAAACAGTATATGTGACCCTGCATGGACCACAAAACCAGTAACACGGGTATATACAGTATTTGTAGTAATAGCTATCAATACACGGTATGGGTCAAAATGATTGATTTTTCTTTTATGCCAAAAATCATTAGGATATTAAGTAAAGATCATGTTCCATGAAGATATTTTGTACATTTCCTACCGTAAATATATAAAAACGTTACTATTGTGAGTGAATGCAGCAAAATCGCTAACAAAAATGGTCGAAAACGCGTCTACTACACTCGGTGCTGCCGCTCTTTAGGAATTACCCACTCAAGTTTGGTATCTATGTAAAGCTTAGAATTTCTGCTTTCAGGTTCGTCTATTCCCCACAATATCATTACAGCGGTGGAGAGCATTAAAACAAATCTGTTTCTTCTTAGCAACAGTCTGCTACAGCACCTCGGATGGACAACTTTAAAGGCGATTTTCTCAATATTTCGATATTTATATATTAAGCTTTCAGATGTGTGTAAATAAAAAATAAAAAACCTTTATGACTGGTTTTGTGGCCCAGGGTCACATATTTGTTTGAAAATTGTTCTATTTATTGCGTAAAATCACAATTCTCATATTACACTATTTGTATTACAGCTTAATTTCTTCCAAAAATCTGTCTAGAACTTGTAACATTTTAAACATTTCAAAGACAACATGCCACTAAAAGCTTTTGAATCAAATGCACAACCCGACTGAACTTCTCATCTCCGGAACAATGAATCGATTTCTGGAAATGCAGCAGAAGTCATTACAATATAATCATTACAGCTCAAGAATCATTCCCGCTTGTATGAGAACACAGCAAACTTCTCTCAGGCCATTCTCCTCATTTATGCTAGGAAAATACTTAGTTTAAATCAACTGTGCTCTTTTCACTCACTGTACAGGCAGGGATGTTACCCCAAGGCATTTGTTTTATGCCTGACATTGCTGACAAAAAAGAAAAAACAACATTTTCTCAGCTGCTGTATTAGTACTGTACGTTAACCTTCAGTCGTCAAGAAATGTACAGGGCCAGATAATAGTGGCTATAAACCATTACAGCTCTGTGTGTGGCAGGCCAACAGAGGAAATCTAAACACTACCACTGTCCTGTCTCCAAGATGAGGTGGCGGCCTGCTGAAGGAAGCAAGGCGGAAATGTGAAGTGCCCTGACATTTCAACAGACACGTCTGAAATCACAAGTCATCACTCCCAAAGGCCACTCAGCTAAACAAGACTGTGAGTGTAATATCTGTGTATTCACCTGGTAATCGTACTTTCTCTTTTCTACTGATTCCATGTCTTACCTGACCATAAACATTTTCTGGTCCTATAGCTTGTTGCTTTTCTTTTTGGAAGCTACATTTCACAATACAATGGGATTATGCTACAGGCCCAACACTCCTGGACAACAGAGAGAGAGAGAGAGAGAGAGAGAGAGAGAGAGAGAGAGAGAGAGAGAGAGAGAGAGAGAGAGAGAGAGAGAGAGAGAGAGAGAGAGAGAGAGAGAGAGAGAGAGAGAACAAAGAAGCTGGATTGTCTAATTGGAATAAGGGATTGATTAATTTACTCTGCCGATTCAATATGGAGCATTGAGGAATGACGACACGGGATACAACTTAATCTTTAAAGTGAACTATTAAGCCTTTATTGAGCATTCTAATGAGATCTTTAATTAACATCTATAAGTAATTTCCTGGCTTGATATCATTTGATTCAAAGTTAAAAGTAATTGTGCATCATTTAAATGCAAAGCACTAATTTCTTGTCAAGTTTCTAAAAAGTGAACATTTTAATTCACATAGCAATTACAAATGATCAATTTACAATTCTGTTCACATCAGAGCTGATAATGTGTCGAATACAAAAAGGTGATTCACAAATAACAAGCGTTTGATGAACAAAAAACATATATAGGCCTAATAATATAAAAAAATGAAAGATATTTATTTTTATAATAATATAATTTTTATAATGATGTTTGATAATTCACCTCAAAATGAAAATTCTGTCATCATTTACTACTCTTGTCATTTTAAACCTGTATGACTTTCCTTCTTCTGCGGAAAACAAAAGAAGATATTTTGAAGAATGTCGGTAACAGAAAACCCTTGGTCCCCATTTACTTTGTGTTCATACAAATGATCAATTTACAATTTTGTTCACATCAGAGCTGATAATATGTGTAGAAATAACAAAATGTGTACGAAAAGCCAGTTCACCAATAAAAAGCGTTTGATTCAACTTAACAGTGAGCTTTAACATTATAAACAGAAGAGCGGAAAACAGCTAACCTATGTATGTACCGCATAAAGAGAATTAAGAAATAAAAGCTATAGGTTCAAGGTCACAGTCAAAGACTCAACAACTAAATATTAACTATTTAAAGAGCCAGGGTAAGAAGCATTCTCTATTAATATGAAATGAATATTGACGAAAGGCACTTTTACACAAAGACGAGGCTGGAGAAAAGTCCTATTTCCTAGTTTATGGTCCTGTTTTGCTGTTATTACCCTTCCCGGTCCTCTGGGTCCAAACAGGCCTTATGAGAAAGCTGTAAAAGGCTTTAACCAACAGTGGCAAACATATTGTAGTCATTACAGCGGGGTCAGCGGGTGCATCGTATCGAACAGTTCACCTGAGTTCAATCTAAATGAGATGCACAGCGCTGTTTGAATAATTAAGGAAATGCTATATCAGGTAACCATGGCAGAATGAGCCCTGCAGCAAACCTTACGGTAACCACAGAGTCATGTATATTCACACTGTGACCTCTTAACAATAGCATTAGCTCTGCTTAGTTTCTGCAAGGTTCACAGAAACAGTGGACACCTGCGAGGCTTGGCAATTCTCCACAAACGGCCAAACTAGTGTTGGACATGGGGAGGAGGGTTAGGTAAAGGT
This sequence comes from Oreonectes daqikongensis, assembly GCA_026939265.1. NCBI lineage: Eukaryota > Metazoa > Chordata > Actinopteri > Cypriniformes > Nemacheilidae > Oreonectes > Oreonectes daqikongensis. The sequence continues at coordinate 36,273 of JAOTQM010000185.1, forward strand.
TATATGAAACACTATAGCCAGAAGGCCCAATTCTCTCATCAATAATCTGATTCAGTGACAAAGGAGTGCAAGCTCCCAATTCACTTGGTGACCAAGGCCCCAGAGGCAACAGTCACATGTGCCGAGTATTGGAAATCAATACAGGGTATATAATGATGCTCAGGCCAAGCTGTTACATTTGGTGAAGAAATGTGAAGTAAACATCTTTTCATCTGCGGTCAGTCGGAGCCGGCCGGACCCCTCTGTGCACCGTATGATTGTATTTTCCCCGTGGCCTCTCAGAACAGTGAAGTGTGATGATCTCACTACAATCTTCAACAGCGTTTAAAGGGTCACTGAGCTGCTACTGTTGAGCAAAACAGAACGCTTCACTCAAGCAGATTTTGGACCATAAGGTGCCCACACTTATTTTAATGATTAAATGATTTCAAGAGTTACAAAACAGTTCAATCCACTAAAGTGCAAGATTTAAAAAAATATAGTGAGACAACATAAGATGTTTTGGAAACCATATAGACAATTTCACTGGCAAAAATGTAAACAAAGCTATGTCGCCCAAACTTGCGGTAGACCACCACAAAGAATCAATAAAAACAGTCCTGTAGAGTAGATTCATGTATTATAGTTAATATAAACTAAAGTAATAATATAAATTGCTATATTATATAAACCGATAAACAAACACAGACCGGAAGTTAACTTAGGGCCAGACGTGTGCGTGCCATGAAACCAGATCTGCTTAAAACAATCTACTGCAAAGAATAATGATGCTGCAGGTCGTGTTAATCATGTTAAGATTTTGTATCTTAAATGTGAAAATACTATTAATAAGTTATTCATATTTTACCCACATTTAAGAATAACAGTTAACCAATGGGGCACTGGAGGAGTTCCTGTCATAAAAAGAATTTCAGTTTTATAATAAAAGAAACTAACATCTTTGCACAATTACATTTTGTCTGCAAAACAAATGTGTGGCATTAAAGTCATACATCCTATATTATAACGTTTTTTCTCTTAGAAATAAAGCATTTGAAACTTGTAGAGCCGTGTTTATTATTCTTTGGGCGTCCTCCTGTCTGATCGCCGGTGGTTCGGCCGCGTTCGGGTGACTCCGTGAAAAAAAGGCTCTCCTCCATTTTGCATAGTAACGTGTGTGTGTGTTGAAGGCTACTCTGCTCCTGTCATCAGTATCACGCCGTGGAGAACGCTTTCCCTGCAATGGACGGGTAAGCTTGACTTGTTTACACAATAAAAGCAAATATGATATTTTGAGAGTAACAAAATCTAATTTTGAAACGAGTTCGTTATGTTAAGCGTCTTGTGCAAGGCCGCACAACCGGTGATACATCAGGCAGTAGCAGCTAACGTTAACGAAAACAATTGCGCGTCGCACATTATGTTTAACATACGTATAAATTAGGTATGTGTAAGCCAAACATTAAAACAACATACAGTGTGATGTACCGTCAACACGCGAGTTATGTACATAAATAAAAGAAGCATGTAATAATCTAGGCTTTTGCGTGAGCTTTGTGGCTAACGTTGTTGTTGCTACGGGCTCGTGAGATTTCCTTTGTGTGAATAACGGGTCACTCGCTCCATCCTCGAGCGGAATATAAATTGTATGAAATCACTGAATTTAACCTATAATACTTGGTTTAGACATTTTTAAATTAAATTGTATTTAGTTATCCAGCATTATAGACTATTACTGCATGCTGGCACTTAAAAGGTGTTGCATATATGTTAGTTTTATTGTGGCAATATACTGTAATAACTGTGTCGTTTTGGTTTTGTAAAACTGAGGCCCATTAATCTGCATTTTAATATTTTCTCCTGTCAGCATTGCAAGCGATGTTGCAGTTGGTGTAAAGGTAAGTGTTTTTTTTAACCCTTTAATACTTTATGGTAAATCTTAAAAATGATATGCGACAAATTCAGCAGGGCTAACATATTCAGGGCCAATTTTATATATAGGGCTGTCACAATAATGAAATGTTGACGATTAACTGTCTATTAAATAATTGCGATTAATAGTCTGTTTTAAGGCTTTGACAATATAACTATTAATGACAATAATAAATCAATTAATTCATTCAATGAAGAAAATATATTATTTACTGTAGAGTGACCTTAACAGAGAAGACTTGAGTCTTGAGCACTAAAACTATGAGGGTCTTGCTGTGTAGATGCAGCAAGTCTGGAAATAAAAAAAATACAAAGCTAATACAACTCAAATGATGGAGAAATGTCATTTGAATGTAACAGTAAGTGCGTAAATAATTGCAATGACACGATTATTTAATAATTGTGACAGCCCTATATGTGAATGATCAATTACAGTCACATGACTACATTTAAATTACATAATTGTTCACTGTATGCTTTTAGAGAAGCTCAGATGAATTGCTATCTGGCAGTCTCTACAGCAGTCCTAACTCTTCAGTCACTGGTAAGAAATATCAATATGGACATCAACAGTCAGTCTGTGTGTCTTATTTATGTCATTATCAAGCTATTGAAATGTATATATGTATAGGTTTGACATAAATTATTTAAAAGTATTTACAAAGTTCCAACTACATATGATTTTGTATGATGTCGTGCTGAAAATACACTGCTAAAACAAATGCTGCATGTCATATATTTGACAGCTAATGGAAATGACAGTAAGAAACTGAGGGTGGAGGACAGCATGGATAGCCCGCCGTCTAGAGTCATTCATATCCGGAAACTCCCAAATGAGGTTTCCGAGACTGAGGTCATAGCCCTGGGTTTACCCTTTGGAAAGGTCACCAATATTCTGATGCTTAAAGGCAAAAACCAGGTACGTGTGGAATGTTCAGTTCAATTCATTTGCCTTAAACAATTGTTGCCATTTAGGGAAATTGGATGAACAAGGGTTTGCTCATCCATTCTGTATGTTTTCTCATTTTGGATTCATTCCATCAATTAGGCGTTTTTGGAGCTTGGAACAGAGGAAGCAGCTGTTACCATGGTGAACTACTACACAGCTGTTACACCACAAGTGCGTAATGTCCCTGTGTTCATTCAGTACTCCAATCACAAAGAGCTCAAGACTGACAGTGCTCTCAACCAGGTTAGAAATCACATTCATCCTCTTCTTGGTGTTTTTTATGCTTTTTAACTCTTTAACGTCTATCAACAGCAAAATAAAAAAAACTTTTGCCCTTGCTTTTTCCTTAAGCGGGCTCAGGCCGTGTTGCAGGCAGTGTCAGCGGTCCAGGAAGGTGGCTCTCCAAGCTCAGACACGGCAGGCGAGAGTGTGTTAACGCCTGCACCCAGTCCAGTGCTGCGAATAATCATCGACAATATGTTCTACCCAGTCACCCTGGACGTCCTCCAGCAGGTCAATGTCCACAGCAGGCATCCATCTGGAATAAACTGCAGTTTAAAAAACAAGCCAAATGTAGTTTACACTCTCGTGCCTCTGAATTAACTTTGTACTGATTTCTCATAGATCTTCTCCAAATTTGGGACGGTCATGAAGATAATCACATTTACCAAAAATAATCAGTTCCAGGCTCTTCTGCAGTTCAGCGATCCAGTGAATGCCCAGCAGGCCAAACTGGTAAGGGGAGAATCGAAACCACTGCAAACTCCATAAATGTGTAATGACGTGCCAAAGCACTGTTATGAGATTTCTTAATCTGATGGTTATGACCACAGGCAAATTATGATCCAATCATATGTTAGTTTAGTACCTTTCTCTCATTTATGTGATGAAATGATTGCAGTTGTCATTACTTGTAGAGGAGCATTTTATTACTTTTAGCATTTGCATTTTGCGCTGTAATTATTTTTTTATTTCGCTCTTGTCATGGAATAACTAATGATTTCTTGTTGCTCTGTCTGTCTTTCTTTTTCCCATCATTATAAAGTCTTTGGATGGCCAGAACATATACAACTCCTGCTGCACTTTGCGCATCGACTTTTCCAAGCTGGTCAACCTGAACGTAAAATACAACAACGACAAAAGTCGGGATTATACCCGACCCGAGCTGCCTGCAGGTGACGGCCAGCCACCCGTGGACCCATCTGTGGCCGCCGCTCTCAGCAAAGACTCCACCTCCCTGCTTGGTAAGGCTCGTTGCCTAGACCTTGCCTTCATGTGTGCCACTCACAAAATCATTTCCAAGTCTCACCTTTAAGACCCATCTTCCCTTTCATTCTCTGACATGCATCACCATCTTCTGCCTGCATAGCTTTAGTTTCAGAGCAGGGTAGGGGTGTGAATGCTTCCCCTCAATTGAGATTCATGAGACTTAGTTCTTTGTGGAAAAAGGGTCAATGGTGCCTGAATCTCAATCCCATCTAATTGATGTGCCATTCAAACAAGTTGCTTTTGAGATTTTGCCGCCTCCACGGCCCCCAGTCTGTGTTTCATCCCGTAAGACTTTGACTGTACACATTCTCCTTAGGTACTCCCTCTGGAATGGTAACTTCCTACTCTAGTGGTGGAGGGTTTCCATCTTCTCTAGGTACCTATGTCTCCATTTTCTTTATTTGTCCTTTTTGTTTTTTCTAACCCTACTTGTATGCACACTTCCCTCTGATGGACAGGGACTTTTCCAGTGCTGACAGAATTGGCAGGGCTTTCATGTTGAAACCACCCCAACCATTTGTCCTGACATGACATGCAGAATTCATAAACAGTGTCTCTATTTGTCAAAGCATAAATCTGAAGCTGCAACAATAAGCCCTTCCATTCTGCATTATGGGCCTGACGTAATAGATTGACACGCACACTAATTAGGAGCCCGTATTTCAGACAGACTGGCAATCCAAACTGACAAACACCAGTTTCCTCAAGCTAAAGCTGAATGGTCTATTGAGCAGCTAACTACAGCGAGCAGAATGGGCCCAAAAAGCAATTTTGTTTTTGGATACTGCTCCAGAGTGCCAGTCTGTGTGAAATCCAGATAGCGATCCCTCTAACGGCAGATATTGACTCTGGAATGTGGGTTTGCCAGAGGTGTGTGGTGTTTGGCTGGGATGTGCTTGGTGCAGACAGGTAGACTGCATGGCTAGAGGGCAGATCCTGCTGAGATGCTGAGCTGTCGGCTCTTCTGAGCTGTGTGGCTGACAAGGTTCTTCCCTTCTCCTTTTTTTTCACGCCGTAGGGGCCATCAGCCCCCTGAGCGCGGCAGCGGCGGCGGCGGCAGCAGCCGGAAGAGTGGCGTTGTCGGGGCATTCTGGACCTGGCGGAGTTCTACTTGTCAGCAATCTCAACGAGGAGGTCAGTACACAGCCAGCACACACACCCTGCTCTCTCTGTTCACTGTCTTTTCATTGTATCAGATCACCGGTTCACTGTATGTCTATATATGTTCGGTCCTCATCATTTTTCAGTTCATTGGGGGACCTCTTGTGTTTTTTAACATCATCTTCATGAGGTTTAGCTGCTGCTGTGTTAACCCACATATAAAGAAGAGCTATTTGTGAAGTCATATGTTTTCATATGAATCTATAATATTGGGTTATTACCAAGGGCACATACTTGAGCCATATTAACATAATGTTGGCTATGTCATAGTCATATGCTATAGTGGAAAAAATTGTTTGAGTTTCACAAAACACAACAGAAGATATTAGGACTTGTTGTTAAACTTGATATATAAAACAATCTTTCCATATAAACAACATTCTAGTGTCTTGCTGGACGTATTGAAGCTGATGCTAAAAAATATTTGAGGCTCCCTTAAAATTCATAGAGAATGAGGAACATCCTCTGTCATTTTGAGTTTAACTGCTCAAAGTGGTGATCGAAAACAAGAAACTTTTGTAGTATGCATAAGACGATGATGATACATTCAGTCACACAATGAACAATGAGCAGACTGTCTTTACCTCATTTTCATCCTCAATGTATATGTATTCATATACTCTGTTCAATGTTATTTCAGTATATTTGCAGTTGGTAATCCTAGTAGTAAATGAATTGAAACCTGTAGCTCGATGTTGTCTATTCTTACATTTATACTTGCAGAAATATACTGAAAGCATTCTCAGTAAGGTTCTCGTCAAAATGGAGGGTCTCTCTGCAGTCTCTCTTCTGTGCAAATTTTGATCACTGTCTCTCCTCTCTCTTTATCTCTCCCCATCTCTCCTCTCTTGCTCTCTCTCTCTCTTCCTTGCACCTTTTCTCGAGCGATCTGTCTGGAAGTAATATCTAACTGTCTTTTCTCTCTAAGCTGTATCTCTCTCTTCCTCTCCTGATGCTCCACTGCCTTTCTCTAAGCTATTCAAAGTTGGTATGAAACGTGGTAGTCCCACCCGCCTCTGTCATTTCTCACACTCTCTCTCTCACTATGATTTCTATGTCTTTTTGAAGTGTGCCAGTAATTTCCCCATCATGGTTTTTGTGTCCCCAAACACTTGTGGGTTTGTGGAGTTTTCAACATGACGTGTGCTCTTTATTGATGCCATAACTCTGCAAGGTGGTTTTCATGCTGCATGGCTCCGCGCCTTTACAGCTATAGGCTGTTTTTTATCTAACGCTTTTTCATACTAAACCTTCCACATGCTCTGCATGCTTTGTACTCCTCTCACCACTTCTGTGCTGCATTTAGGCTGAGTAAATGTGCCCTGCCCACATTCGGTCTCGGGTGACTACGCTTGGCACAGTAAAAAAAGGGAGAAGAAACAGATAAAGAGAACCCTGCCATTTTCAGACCAAACTCCTGCATTTCCTATGTACTGACCTGTATATTATTTTTGTCCCCCCTTCCAACTTTTCTTTTTGTGTGGTTTTTTTTTTGTCCAACGCTGCTTCCCACCCTCTCTTTCTCCCTCTCCTTTCCCTTTTTATTTGAATTGCTTTCTTTACTCCTCTGTAATTGGTTGGCCCTCTCTGATCCTTTTCCTGTCTCCCCACCCTCCACACATTCATGCTTTGTGCCTGAACCAAAACAAACGTTCCTCCTCGGACCAACTTGCCCCAATTAACTGCCTTGACCCATGCTCCATGACCACCTCACCATTCTACGGGAAACCACCCTCCGTTATGGATGATCTGTTCATCTCCGCTCTACCTCGACTCTTCTCTCTTCCTGTCTTACGCTGCTTGCTCTTCTCTCCTTCTAAAGATGGTTACGCCCCAAAGTCTGTTTACCCTCTTCGGTATGTTATCGTTAGCAATCTACCTCTTTTTTGTTTATCTATTGTTTATTTAATTTCAGTTTTTTTTGTTCTCTTTCATTTATGATTTAAGGCCTAGTTAATAATCTGGCACTAGTGTTAACATTTTCCAGCTTAAGTTGGTAGTTCTATGCCAAATTTCAAATGGAGTAGTTTTGATTTGTTTTTCCTTGGCTTTTGAAGCCTCTGTCTCTATCTTGCTCTATCTGTCTCTCTTCATGTACAGCTTATATTAATGCATGGTGGATTATTTTGCATGTAGGCTTTTGTTTTTAACTTTGCCATATACCATGAGCTTGTTTTTGGAGGGCGTATCAGAATAATATGTGTCTAGAAACACTGTTTTGGACTCTTTGGTGTAGATAATTTGGAAGATTTGTACATCATCTTCACCTTTCATGTCAGAACCGGAGCATTTGAAGCACTAACTTGTCCTTCCTGGTTCACTCCTCCCTCCTACCCTCCCTCCTCCATCTGCCTCTCACTTAATCAAAGGTGTGTATGGTGACGTGCAGCGCGTGAAGATCCTTTACAATAAGAAGGACAGTGCCCTTATCCAGATGTCCGATGGAAACCAAGCCCAGTTGGGTAAGGCTGATGATTTGAATGATATGAAATTTTGTCATTTAAGCAAATCTTACAAAAGGCCTTTTTGCATATATTTCTTCTAGCCATGAGCCATCTGAATGGGCAGAAGATGTTGGCAAGATAATTCGAGTCACCCTCTCCAAACACCAGACAGTACAGCTGCCCAGAGAGGGTTTAGATGATCAGGGTTTGACCAAAGACTTTACCAGTTCTCCTCTGCATCGCTTCAAGAAACCTGGATCGAAGAATTTCCAGAACATCTTTCCCCCCTCAGCTACGCTCCATCTCTCCAACATCCCGTGAGTATGCAGTTTTCGAGAACACTTCGGTGACAGCACCACTTAAACTCGTAGGATGAGCTGCTGGTAAAATGGCTGTGAAGACTGAATGAGGAGTGATTTTTTGTCGTTGCATTAAGACATGTTGGGTATTATTCTGGCAGAAATCTTAAAGACTAACTGCTGGCTATGTTTTTTAATTAATTGTCAGCCTTTTCTTCACAGTTCAAGTGTCTTTTTTGTTTTATTGCTTCATGTGTCATGACAAAATGTTACTTTGTGAGGAATTACTAATACCTACTTATTTCCCCTCTAGTGAGAATGTGACAGAGGACGATTTACGACTGCTCTTCTCAAACTCTGGCGGAACAGTGAAAGCATTTAAGTTTTTCCAGTAAGAACCCTCCCCATTCCTCGATGATTGTCTTCTCAGCCACTTTTTTGGGCTTTAATACCATTTTATACCATTAAAACCAAGTCATTATTTGACCATCCCTTTGTTTTTAATTGCAGAGATCGGAAAATGGCTCTGCTGCAAATGGCCACAGTGGAAGAGGCGATTCAGGCACTCATCGACCTTCACAACTATGATATGGGTCGTGGCCATCGCCTCAGAGTGTCCTTTTCAAAGTCCACTATCTGAAGATCATCCGGTGCTGTCTTTTCTTTCTTTTCCCCAGGAGCCTCGGTTTAATTTGTTTTTTACCAGTCATTCCTTAATGCCATATCAAAAACAGAACAGAACATTTGCTCTGTATTTGCTTCAAATGTTTGCGTTTTGGCCAGCTGTTGTTCTGTTTCTCTCAAAAAGGCAGTAGATTTAGTAAGGATTGACAAAAACGTGCCTTACTTAGCAAAAAAGTGTCATCTTTATTGCTCCTGTTGTTAGATAATAGAAGTTGAGGCACACTGTTTTAAAAGTAGTAGTGTGATAACTCTTGTCCTATGGTCATTGATATGGTCATTTTTTTAAAACCGATTCTCAAGCTTTGAAAGCTAGTTAGCTTGCTTTGATTCAAGGGAAAATGCTCAATTATTTATGATCTCCTGAATTGAGCTTGCAGACAAGTAACAGATTATGATGGCATATACTCCAAGTTGTAAATTTCCTTCGTATATTTCGCTTTATTTGGGGCTGTACTAGTGATTTTGTTTGGTCTGGCACCCAAGGTACTTTCTGTGATTGAAACCTGTGATTAAACAATGACAGTGGGGAACATAGCGTGTATATAGAACCTGGTTGATATTTTTCCACTCACCTTTGCTTCAGTGAATTCGTTATCAGATTTTTATCAAAGCATGTGCTGATGGATCTTGGCAGTTGCATGTGTCAGATTGACCATGTTTGACGTTGTGATGTCACATTGATGTAGGGACTGTTGGGACCAAAGTAAATGTGCCTTTAGTCTTACTTTATTCTGCATTGTACAAAACTGTTTGAGTCAACAAGGAATATTTTTATGAATTGAACAAAAAGAATCAGACATCACTTAAATGATCCTTAATTGTCTTTGTGCTTGTTTTAAGGAGAATCTCTCACCGATGACCTCTGTGTAACTTATTTTTGCAAAATTACTTTTTGTGATTTAAGCCTGGAAAATAGAGTGGGTCATTCTGTACATTTTCTACATGAATTGAGTTTTTACATCTTTAGGAATGTACATTTCAGTGGCACAATTAAAAGTTCATTTTTCTACCAAGATTGTGCTTGACGGTCCCTGTGTGGTGTAGTGCTTTTACACTGTAGCATGCTGAATAAACTCTTGTCGCTCTGCGTTCACCTCTGCCTCTCTGCTGTCTCTCTCTTCCTCTGCTGTCCTCTGTATCTCACGTAGCTTTGTTTTCTCATGCTTTCTGTCGAAGCTGGAGAAGAATCACTTACCTCAATATAAAATAGAGTAAATTGAAGTTACATTTGATTTTATTTGCACTTGCAGTCTGTCAATTCCCACTTTTTCCCTGTTTCTTCAGTCATTCTGTATTTTTCATACTTGTCTACTTTTGATCTACTACAGATCACTCTTGTCTACTTTTATTTTCCCAACTTCCCTTAATTTCAGGGATATTCATCCCTATTCAGCATCGGAGAAATTTGATTGAAAGGGAAACAATGAGATGTCTGAATGTATTTCTTCTTGCGCTGTTGTTTGTAAACCATTAA
>JAOTQM010000186.1:0-48361 GCA_026939265.1 Oreonectes daqikongensis
AACTCGCCTGTATCATTAGCTGGTGCTCTTAAATGAGCTATTTGCGAATGCTATCATTAAAACTTGTCATGTACGAATGACAACAGTTATCTGAAATTCTGACCTTATACAGCTATATTATAACCGACTTTCATCAGTGCTTGTGTGCTCACCCCTTATTGACATTGTGGTCATCATCAACCCACTGGATATTCACATGTTCCTGGTTCTCCTCCTGATCAGCTTTCCCGCAGACAATACTGAAATCTTTCATCTCTTTCAGAGCTTGCCGCAGAGCCTCCATAGTTTCAGCTGTTATCTGTACCATCACGCCATCTGAGACAAAACATTCAACGTTACTTTCTTACATACATGTGTCACATTACATACAGGCTGTGGGTCTACTGTTGGTAGAGTGGAAACTTTACTAGACGTCAGTAGTCTGGTATACTTAGTCTTAAGTTGGACATTATGTCCATTGTTCCAGAGGGATCAGATGTCCTACATTTGCAAAAAGAGGCTGTTAACATCTTGTGGTACCTTCAACAATGCTGGTCTTAGCCATGTATCCAGATGAGGCCTTTAGAGCCCCGCTGAACACAAAGAATGAGGCACCAGTCACTAAAGGAGAAATAAGAGGAGATTCAAACATCCAAGAAATATTACTGCACACATCTATTATTTACTTTGCATAGAAACTCTATAACTTCTTGAGATAAACATTTCATTCATATCAGGCGTAAAGCTTTGCTTAAACCAGTGACATATTTTTACACATTGCTTGGGAAACACACAGTACTCCACTGTTTTAACACTTTTTGACCAATACGTTTCCATGACTTTTCCACTTATTTCATTGTAATAATTCAATAAGGATTTTTTAATTGTTAAATCTCCTTTAAGTAAATGGCCTTGGAACCTTGGTGTGCAATGCAAAATAAAACCACTAGACAAAACATTCTAATGTTTTAAAATGTAAATGTATTTAATTGTGACGCACCTTTGCGAGGCTGATGATGAATACTGATGGCCTGCGTCTGGTAGTTACCGTCATCATTCTGAACACACACCAGGTGGGAGTCTGCCCGGTCATTGAAGCATGCACCCATGGCTAGAACATGCTCATTGGACTTAATCATTGCCTTCATCAGCTAAGAAAGAATGAAAACCCAAAGAAATTGCATTGGAAAAGTATTTTCAGGACACGCTTTATCTTTAAGACTCTTTAAAGGCTAAATGAGTCAATGACAGCTTCCAGAAAGCAAGCGAACAGAAAGTAAAAGACCAGGCCGTCTTTAATCCGTGCCTATTAAACGTCTGCATCTACAAGTTCTTCTCCATCAAACACTTTCCGAGCAAAAGCTAAAGACTATGAAAAGGACATTTTGACAAGCTGTCATCAATGCATCACTTGTTCCGTTGGATAGCTGTCATCATGCTTCAATCTGCTATGTTAGCGTTTACTCACGCTGTTAAACAATACATGTCCATGCCTTCGATTTTTTATTTGTTGCCTGATGACAACCAACCAGAAACAGGTTTTGTGAGATAACATTTTAAAGTCTCCATTCACCTCATTGTAACGGTTGCTGGGTATCTTGATGCATGTCTTCCTCACTTCCATGTCCACCACCAGCCCCTTCACCACTGGCAACGTGTACTGGTAGTTACGGAATCCTATAAATAGCCAAATGTCTTTTAGCGACTTTTCTTTAGTTCAGGCATGTGCTTACTGAAAGGGTGAAGTAAAAAACCTTTGTCTTACCGCCAATAAGTTCATAATGGTGTGACCAGTCTCTCCAAAAAGAGGTTTTCTGAAGCGGACGCTAAACAGCGGGCAGGGGTAGACTGTAACACAGGGGATTCACAATACGATAGGGATTATTAACCCAGAAATGACAATTCTGTCATTTACTTGCCCTCGTGCTGTTCGAAACGGGTACAGAAAAACTGTTTACGGTGCCTGAGTGCCTTGTCATTGCCAAAACCCTCCCCAGCATACATGAGACTAGATTGGTACGTGCTGAGCCCATTGCATGTCAGGACTGAGATTCACGAGTTAGAAAGCTCAGCAGGAAATACCCTGTTAATATATTCAATCTCCACAGGAGGCAGAGCTTACAAATTAGTGCAGAGAAGTTCTGTGCGTGTGTGTCTTCCCAATGCAAGCAGGCATAAGAATAATATTGCATCGACTATTATCCTGTAAGTGCTGTACTCGAGACGTCACAACAGCGTTACACACATTTAGCCAAATGACTACATATGTACAATTTTGAAACTCTGCAGGTTATTTTAGTACCACATCTTACCACAAACTTACATCTGTATTCTGCCCCTAGGCGTAGCATGAGTCGGATGGGAAAGACCTTGGCCCAGGGGGTCTCCCACTTCTGCAATAGGATGCCAAAGAGGTAGGGTGGGTTAGGCAACGGCAGGTCCTGCAGGGACTGGAAGGTGGGGCTGATGTACAGGAAGCCGCCATGCTCCTTGCTGCCCAGAAAGCTTTTAGTGAAGAAGGAGTGACCCAGGTGACTTAACACATTTCCTGCAGAGAAAAGTGTGGCGTTGGATGATTTTTTACAAAAAAGATGTTTTTACAATTATGATGAAATTCTAGAGCAGCAATCCCAGAATGCACTATGATGAACTCAGTGGAAAAAAAAGCAGTGGAAGAAATTAAAATGTTAATGTTACAATATTTCCAATTAATTCATTAATGAAATGTACTGATGAAAAGAGAGAGAGTATTTTACATTAGCTGTATGACTTGCTTCTGCAGAACGCAAAAGAAGATATTTTTTTAAATGTTGGTAACCTAACAATGGCGGTACCCCCCCTTTACTTCTATTGGACACACAAAAGCAGTGGAAGTCAATGAGTCCCACTGTTGTTTAATTACCAACATTCTTCAATATATCTTCCATTGGTTCTGCAGAAGAAAGTCATACATGTTTGAAATGTAAATGAAGACAGAATCTTTGGGTGAACTATCCCTTTAATTTGCCTCTGCACATCTGACAAGCATCATACATTGGGCTTAAAAGAAATGCAGTCAGTGTAACATGACATGGGAACTGATCTGTGGCTGCATTGACCTGAAACAGGGCTGGGTGACAAGTGGAGGATTGTGTCTGGAAAACTTTCTGCTGAAGTGGACCCACAATACCACAGGGGACAGCAGCCTCATTTTACCTTTGAGAGCCCCCTGATAGAGCAGTCTAATTTTATCTATATAGGGCTCGGTCTCATTTCGTCTGGATCGGTTTACTAGAAGCCAAACTCCCCCACATCATATCCCCCCCCCCCACCCCCGTGAGGTGTGTATCAGTTACCTGTGAGAGAATCCAGGTAGAGCTGTACACAGTGGCTAAAGATGTCCTTGGGAATGCTTTTCTCATCAGGGAGGCACTGCAGAAGCACGACGACCTCTGCCTGGCCCACAGCATGCATACCCTTTGTTGTCATATACCAGCACTTCCTATTTACATCTGCCAAAAAAACAGAAAAATCAAGTTTTTGGTAGAGTAAAAAAAAGTCCACTAACTTTCATAAGCAGCTTCAAAAGATAGTTCATCATTTATTAACCCTCATTTCATTTTAAACCTGTATGTCTCTCTCTTCTGAGGAACACAAAAGAAGATATTATGAGAAATGTCCATAAAATGGATATCAGTGGGGATCTATGCTGTTTGGTTACCAACATTCTTCAAAATATCTTCTGCTGAAGATAGAAGGTCATACAGGTTCGGACTGACATGACAGTGAGTAAGTTATGAATTATGAAAAACTTAATTTCATTTTTTGGGTAAACTATCCCTTTAAAACACTACAATATATTTCTATAGAGCATGTAAAAATAAGCAGTAGACTCACAGTTGACCAGTTTGACCATGGCCAGCAGGTTTGCATTAAGAACAAACACCAGAGGATCAGGACTTCCCTCCTCCAGCTGCTGCATAAGCAGAATCTCAGAAGGTCTCTCCTCCACCGCATAGTCTGCACATAAAACACCTTACATCAATCATGTAAGTGATGTCAAACTGACCTATTGTCTATGGCAGGCAGTTCTCATATGGTTCAACTCTGATGAGGAAAGCCACCCATGAAAGCCCTGTGCATGAGTGGTTGAGATGTAAACAAACGTAAGGAATACATGCATATGCACACACACACGCGCACACACACCACACACACACACACACACAGAGAGAGAGACAAGCACAAGTACTCATATTTGAGGAGTGGAGAAGCTGAATGGTGAGGATGGGCAAGCACCTGTGATGTGGCCTCCCGTACCTCCTTTGACGCCTGTGGAGATGAGGATGGGAGGAAGTCCGTCGTCTGGGATCAGACTGAGGGAACTGCCCACAGGGCTTGTGGTCGGAGCTCCAGGGGCGTGGGCCACCTAAAAATGGGACAACAGATAAAGTGCCTGTGTTCAAGAGGCCTAATACTAGGTACAGACCGGTCCTCAGTTGAACTGCTCAGCTTATAAAGCTTGAATGGAACAACGTTCTCACCTCAGAAGTATTGCCACCACCTGAGGACTTGCTTGAGTACTGGGATACAGCCGCAGGCTGTGAGGGGTTTGGATTTGGTGTAGGCCCTTTGAAGAATCAGTAGCTTCCCCATTGGGTAAAATTCCATCAGCAAACCAAACTCTTCTTTGCTCTCGAGGAACAGAACCTGGCGGTACACATACATTGTAAGATTGACCGCTAACTCTTCCCTTAATAAACAGCCTGAAAATCTGTGAAATCCACCAATTTTTGTCAATATCAAATAGATGTTTACCATCAGTGCCTGGTTGTTTGAGGACACCGACAGGCACCATGACAGTTGGTGGAGGGGAGCTGAGCGCTCCTGACGCCTGGGCCTGCTGAAGAGGAGGAATAGTGGAGCAGTACTCAGCTGGGTTGTTGGGATTCGGGCTCTGGTTGCACCCACCTCCCATATTCTCCCATGCTTGAGCTAATGAGTGAGATGCAGGTTAAACAGGTTCTGGTTACTCACACAGTAGAGTCCTTCATTTAAATTTTACATGACAGAACTGATTTTAAAGAGTAAACTGAATCCTTCCTTGTAAACCGCTAAATAATAAAGAAAAATGTACATGTTCAAAACTGCTATAAATCCAAATGAAAAGATGTTGAATGGAAACTTCAACACTCGTTCATTATCATGTTGGTTATGTTAAAGAGAGATCACTCCAAAGTGCATCCTTCTATCCAATTTAATAACATCGTCTAGAGATCTTGCACATGTACGTGACAGAACTTTCATTTCTGAGTTCATTTAAGCATTAAATCTACCAAATATTACAGGAACCTAAAGCTACAGAGGTAATTTGTTGAGGTATAAAAACTTCCAGCCTAAACAGGGAAACTTCTTAATACTCTTGAGAACAGTTTAACATTACTCACCATTCATGAGTGCACGGTGGCAGGTGACACAAACTCTCGCTTCCTTCCTGTCCATGTACATCAGCCTGCTTTTCAGACTACAACAAGCAGCACAGAACACCTAGCCAAACCAAAATCAATAACACATAACACTTGTAAAATGAATGCAAACAAAATGAAACTATATCAAATACATTAGTACAACTAATAATACAATGTATCACAACTACAAGAACTGCTCACAATTTCTAAACCAACACCAGACTACAATGTGTAATTCTCAAAGAATCAGTTCTGTCATGTAAAATTTCTTCTTCGAGATTTACACCACAGATAGTTTTCACAAATTTTCACTCTGTTTCTTCGAGACATTTCAGCCCATTTCTGTGAAAATACCATCAACGATGCAGCAGTTTATCACCAGGGGAAATTAAGCTGCTATGCAATCTTGCTATTTTATAGTTATTTTAGGAGCTGCATTGACAATCATTTCTCCCTAAAGAATTATGACAGTTCCACAGGTTTTGAACTGCCCAACAATTATCAATTCTTCTATGAAATTATGCTCTTTCATTTGACAGTGTTAAAGCTATCAATATATCATCTCCAATTTTAAAAACATTGCAAGACAGTAAAGCAAATGCAGGTTGGTCATTTTGGGATATGGGATAGAGTTAAAGGGATAGTTCACCCAAAACATTCTGTCATCATTTAATCCCCTTTTAGTTGTTCCAATTATGTATAAATGTCTTTGTTCTAATGGACACAGAGAAAGATATTTGGAAGAATGCTATAACCAAACAGTTCTTGGCCACCATTGATTACCATAGTAGGAAAAATTACTTTATAATTTTTTTATTCGATTTTTTGAAGAATGAAGAACAGCAAAAAGTTCTGTAATTTTCTTACTACGGTAGTCAATGGTGGCCAAGAACTGTTTAGTAATTCATAACCGAATTTTAATTTTTGGGTGAACTATCCCTTTAAATTCCTTTTGAGCTTTCACTTTGCAAAAGTTATATTTTGTGCCTTTCTTGAATAAGAATATATTGAGAGTACAGGAACATACAGGGTGGTTAAGGGGAATGTGATCTGCAAAAAACCTTGAGTCGGAATCAAACTTGGAATCTTGGAAGCATGTTTGTCCATATGTTAGTTTTGTCAATTTAAAAAGTCCACCTTCAATTCCTTATCATGCATGAGTCATGTAATCCATGATTTTTTCAGCTGTTTTATTGTCTGCCAGATGAAAATTGAAAATCAAATAACTTAGGTTAGTTAAGATAATAGCGCACCCTTTCTTCAACAAGCCAAGACAAGCTGCGCACCTTAGTTTAATACCACTCTGTTTGAAACCAAGTATGAGTAACAGGAAAAAAGCACCATTAACTAAAGAATGCAAAGCCTTACCTTGCCACAAGCCCGACAATGATGCCTTCGTTTAGTGAACGTGAACTTGACCTCGCACTTCATGCAGATGGGTGCTTGAGAGTCAGGAACCCACACAGGTGCCACCTCTCCCAAAGAGCTAAAAGGTTTTCTTGAGAGAACTCCTTGTTGACCTGCCTGAAGGTCATTGTCAGGACTGTCAGATGGGATGAGGATACCTGGAGAAGCATCTCCATCATCTCCATTCATTCTTATAAGTCCAGATTCAGTACTTCCACAAGATGACTCAGTCCTACATTGAGGCTCCAGGTTCTTGTTTTTGCCAGTGGAGGCAAATTCATTCTGGACTTGACCAGAGAGAGGCTGGGGAAGTTGAAGGTTTAGACTCACAGGTTGTTTTGGTCGGGCTCCACCATAGGGCATGCTAACAGGCTGCAACCGGCTGTTGTTTAGTATGCCTGTTTTGCCAACGTCTGAACCTCGAACTGGATCACAGCACTCTTGTTTGCTCTCTTCCATCTCCTTTTCTTCCGTAACAGAGTCCTCCTTTGAAGAAGGCAGTGGTTGACTGTGTGCATCTCTATTACAGTCCACAACCAAACCATTGGACGGGAACATATCTATACTTGGGGAGTCAGCTGCTAAGTCTCTGTGCATCAACTCTTGGTCCTTCTCTAAAAATGTTACTTTCTCTTCCTGATTTGATGCCCAGGCATCTTTCTCTTTACTTTCATTTTCAACCAGTCCACCATTTTGAAAGGCACCTTCATGATACTCTTTCTCACAGTCAACTTCTCCATCACCATTGGCTGTTTTGTGCAACACTCTTTCTCCTTTCTGGAAATTACTTCCCTCTGGAACCGTCAGATTACGGTCCCTTATTCCAACATCCTGGTCACCTACAGGTGAGCCACTGACAGTCTTACTCCCTTCCATCTCTGTATATGAGACACCATTCTTCAAAACCGACTGCATATGCCCATCCTTAGGAAGAGGGAACTCACCAGCATCCTTTCCTTCATCAGTACCATTCTGCTTCTTCCTAAGATCACAGAGATCACCATCCACAACACCCTGCTGATCTGTAATAGGCTGATTTGTATCATCCTTGGTCTGCACATCAGAACCACCACAATGATTAGGACTAGATGAATAGCCGTTCTCCAGTGCCACATCCGACAACTGCCCATCAGTGCTCACCAGCTTGCCAATGTTGGGCTGGGGCAGAGGAGGACTGTGGACATCTGCTGTCCGGTCCTCACTCTTGCCCTCTGGCTGTTGCCCCAGCCCCTGTTTATTCTCTAACCTGGTGACCTCAGCCAAAGAGGAGCCATCTGAGGTCTGGGTGTCCAGAAGTGGCTTGAAGCTGAGAGGGCTGTCCTTTGGGCTGAGGTCAGAGTGGGTTAATGCAGGGTTCAGAGAAAGAAGGTGTGACGGCGGGGCCAGAATCTGAGTCCACTTGGCATCCGACAGAGTCGGTGTGTCCGTTTCATCTGAAAGGATGAGGCAAATGGAGAGAGATCTCATTAGTTTCCATAGAAGAAAGTGTGTGAAGATTGAAACAAATAGAAGACAAATTGAGAAAGGAGGTCAAGCTAGATTGGAAAATGTTCAGGAAGTGGGCCAATCTGGTCATTACCTTGGGATCCATCTGTCAAACTGACACATGAATGCTTTGGAATGTGAGCAAGAATTCCCGCTCTTTTACACAGACATACACTTTCTTCCTATTTTTTCTATTCTTGTGGGGCCCAAGGACAGCTGTTTAATGGAGAAAGTCGCCTTTCACCCCGATTAATCTGTCAAGATTAGTGTCAGAAAAGGGATATACATTCCCTCTGCCATTCAATACTAAGAGTATGTGTGTGTGTGTGTGTGGTGTGTGTGTGTGTGTGTGTGTGAGAGAGAGAGAGAGGTAAGCCTTTGTGGCAGTTAATGTTCTTTGTTACATACTGAACAAAAGCAATCAATAAATTTCAAGCAGTCAATTTAATAAGGCTGTGCACCAAGAGCTGTTGTCTGGATCATGCAGAACCATGATCAAAACAAGCCCATAATTGCAATATTCTGTTATAACACAAAAACACACAACCTTAACCTTGTAAATTATACACGCTTGACTATGTGACACCAATTAAACAGTCTTCAGGAAAATCACAGGGAAGCCCAAGTCCTGAGGGGAAATGCTAATTCAATTGACCCCATTTACACTACAGACTGCTGCCACCAGCACAACTACCTTCCCGTGTGAGACACGTTGTATGTCGCTCAAACCAAGCCGGTGTGGTATCAGCACTGGAATTATGCTGAGCTTATTCATTACGCTCTAATTCACACAGTTGTGTGAGTTGTCTTAAGATATGCAAATGTGCTAAAACGTTTGTTCAGTCTAACCCTATGGTAATAGACCGTCACATTTCATGTTTATTTATCGAAAGTTCTGCAAGATAATAAAAATCAAATGGTAGCGTGAGAATACCTTCATTCTGTTCAAACTCATCCAACACCTTGTCCAGGTTAAAGGCCTCAGCCTGGAAGTAATTCTCCATGAGTCAAAAAACTCCACCCTGCCAAGCCTCGTGTGAACCTGAAAGGAAGGTTGTGCTTTTATAACTAGACATAATACTACAGAAGTACAGAATTACAAATATGAAAACAATTGCTAATAAATTGCTCTGTGCTAATAAACAGTATTAAATTGGAATAAACAGAGTAGCTTCAATAGGGTCCTCGCACAGGTAATACAGTTCATTTTCTGAACTGTAGGTTGTTTGCAGTTGCTAGACATTTCAAGTATTCTGGTGCATTATACAAAATGTGCCACAAGTGCATTACTAGCCATTTAACAATGGCTTTGAACAAAGCTAATCCAAAATACAGGGCCATAACTATCCGTTTTATAATCGTAATTATACTCACCTGCCCAGAGGTCCTCTTTAGGAATTGCAGGTAAATCTGCACAAAGGGCTCCTGGGAGAGCCCTTGTTTCATCCAGTCTCACAAACACTGGACAGCCAAACCTAAAACAGCACAAGACACTAATGAACATATTAAATTCTTCTTGCCATGTTTGATTCAATCTAAGCCTTATAAAAATAAAGACATCATGTTAAACCCCTCCATTAACCAAAGTTGTGTCTGAATCTATGTTAAAGATCAGTGGACAGTACATGACTGATAAAGTGGGTAACAGAAGTCTGGTCACACGTAAGAACAAGGATTACAGCAGAGACTAGATATTCAGGCAAGCAGAGGCTTCTGAAAGTAGCAGACTCAACACATTTTACGCTTATGCATGCTTTGCCACAATGTCAGCAGAAGACGTAATGGGAGGAAGGGAATAAGAAACAGTTAAGTAAGGTGGGGGGAACAGGCCCTAAGAATTTAAAATGCATCTTTATACGAGTAAAAATAACAGATATCCATTTAGACTAGAAAACATTAAAGAACGGTTCACCCAAAATTGAAAATGTTGCCATTATTTTCTGTTTTAAACCTGTGTGAATTTCTTTCTCTTGTAACATTTTTTCATACAAAGGAATAAAACTGTATTTTTCTTTGCTGTATGTTTACCATAGAGGAACAACCTTGATCGTAGCCATGGCTTAGCTTAAGCCAGGACTAGTCCTTAGTTAAATTAGGATATTTAGGTAAAAGACATTACTGCCGTGCCTTAAGCCTCGTCTGTGAAACTGGGCAATAGTGTTTTTGGTGACAAGCTGGTTACGGCCCAAGAAACCAGGGAGCAAATCTAATTAACATTTAATTACTCAGCAGATCCCCTAAATAATGCATAAGCAGTCAGACTTAACCAACCTACTGCACTTTTATACTGTAAACTTAATTTTATGTGCAGATATTAAAGCCATCTAAAATCTTATTTGGTCTTGCAAAAAAGTGTGCTAACATTTGAAATGCAGTGTGTTTTAAACATCGGCCATCAACGAGCGGACTGAACAGTTGCAAACTAAGTCACAAATACAGACTGAATGGGCAAACAGAATATGGATTGTGACTGTGTGCATGACATGGTCAACTAATTCCAATGAGCTAGTGTGCTGTTGTTACATAACAACACATAAGCTGTTAAATAAGAAACACCATATGCCACACCTACTTACACATTTTTGTACATCTGCTACCAATAGCAAAATCATAAGTAACTTTTTATGCTCTGCTTTATAACAACTTCTTTACACGCTTTACTCACACATGTAATGTATTTTACAATTCTGCGATGAAGGTTTGCTTAGATTTGTAAATAAAAATTATCATTTCAAAATCTCCTAAATATTAAGAATGTCATGTGACTAGATCAGTTTGGACTTGTTAACTAGACATGGGAATGTTAAGATGTCTTTTTTTCCCAAATACAAACTTCTTTCCTGTTATTGTTCATTTTCCAAAGCATCTATCTGCCCAGTCTTTGCTGTTAGGACCGGTGACGGGAAGCTCAGTTTGATTACATCCGCACTCCATGAATGTTTCACTCTTACTTTCTTACTACCAACTAGATAAAGTCTATGGCAACTCGAAACCGAACATACGACTCCAAAAATGAAGGGAACTGGAGAAAAAAGCACAATGATGCATTATCATAACAGCAAACGACTTGTGTTATTACAAGATTATTACTTTCATCTCTTCTTAAAGAAGGAAAAAGGAAAACAAGACAAGGAACTAGCCTCTGTTCTTCTGTCAGTGAGGTGAGGTGCCACATTTATAAGAAACAACATTAGAAATAACTCAGATGTCTGGATAACAGCCAACAGGCTGTATCTGATGCTGAAAAAGTGAATATGGTAGACTGTCATTGCTTTCCCTGCAGCATTCCTTATTTTTCCAAATGTAAAAATAAGTCAAGCAGGGTGAGTCTCACTCACACATTTGAAAGTTCAATGACTCAACAGTAACTTCTGCATTGTGGGAATTGTTCGATTCTGACAAAGCAAGTTTCCCCTT
This sequence comes from Oreonectes daqikongensis, assembly GCA_026939265.1. Classification (NCBI taxonomy): domain Eukaryota; kingdom Metazoa; phylum Chordata; class Actinopteri; order Cypriniformes; family Nemacheilidae; genus Oreonectes; species Oreonectes daqikongensis. The sequence continues at coordinate 11,736 of JAOTQM010000186.1, forward strand.
GACTGACTGTATCCTCCCACCCCATTATGATATTAATATTGTGAAATTATAATATTTAAGATAATAGTGTGATTAACTGAATTCTTTACATGATATTTGTTGTGTCAAATCTGTATCCCGTCACTATTCCCTAAAAATAAGAGAACACTTCATAACTTTATTTTCTTAACAGTCATTAAACATCTTTGACAAACTAGTAATGCACATCAGAAATGGCTGTAAGTATAATAAAACAGAAATATAACAGGTAGAAGTATTTTTGATCAATTGTATATCTGAAACGAAATAATCTTTAAATTACATTGTTTACTGTTTGTTAATGAAAGTTATTTTAAAGTGTTAAAGCGTATGAAGTGTTAAAAACAAGTTACAGTGCACATTATCACAGATTTCCTATCAAAGATTACAGGAGACTGCACTGACTGATAACTGAGGTTTATTTTGCAGTGTCTAACTTACAGACTAACGTTATACGTTTGCTAACTAACATTAGCTTGGTCAACTAACCCGCTATAGACATGCGTGCTGCACAGCATGTGTTTACTAACCTGATTATCAGCTATTTTTAAACGCTTTATAAACATACGGGGATAATCGTGTCGCTTTAAAAGTGAAGATAAAAATACTTTATTCTGAATTAACCCATCACACGGAAGAAACACAATAACAACAACAGTTTAACAGCTCATGTGATAAATCCATTCTTCAGTCTTGGCTGTTTCTGAGCTAAAGTGCGACATGCTGAACTCGTAGGGCTCACGTAGTAAACATCACATCTGTGATAAGAGACATTTCAGGGCTAATCTCTCACTCACCGCTAGATTCCCCATCTTCACGCACGATTCCGCCATGAAACTCCACAAGCAAAATTCAACATATTTTTCGTCATAAAAACAGCCGATAACGTATTTGACAACTGCGGAATATCTCCAGGCACGACTAGGCCATTTTCCAGTCTTCCACAGAAGTCGGGGAAGAAGTAGTTGCAGCTTTCGTATATCCCTCCCTCAAAGGTTTAATGGAGAAGGTTACTACGAACTGCAGAGAGGGTGCGACATTTTGGCTCAAGCAACGACGATGCGCCGTGACATTCTCTCACAGGCGACGCACGGTTGAGCCAAAATGGCGCCTGTTTCGTAACCTTGTGTGGTAAGCGCGTTTGGATTCAGAAGAAAAATTACCGCGGGGCGGCACCCCAACACAAGTGACGTCATTTCAATGCCACGAGCCGTCATCTTTTAGGATCGCTCACACACAGACATTTATTACTTTAGTTAAGGTTTTTGTTAACCAAGCCATAAACTCTTTATTGAGATGAGCGAATTGTAGGGTATTCAAATAATAGTGGAAAGTATTAGCTTTATTGTCAACAGAGCCGTTCTTTTATTTTACAAGAGTAATATTTTACAATGATAATAAAATACAAATCTTCTAAATGTGACACCAATATAAATGAGAACAAATATTGTATTGTATTGTATTGTAAGAAATACAGAATAAGAATTCGTAGGCTTCCACAGTCTCCGTTCTAAAGTGCGACATCACGTGGTCAACAGGAAATATTGACGCTCGACGTTTTTATATTTAAATGTGAAAACAAATTTTTGTTTTGATGTCGTTTCAGAGTATTCACTGTTTATCTCTATATGTCGCTATGAGCAGTAACCTACACATACTGCAACAGAGAATTATCATTTTGGCATAATGGGCGTCTCTTCACATCTAATTGGTATTAAGTACAATAGAGCAGCAAAGGCAAGTAAGAGCCTAATTAGATTTTTCTGTATTAACTGAATAAAAAATTATAAATACAGGAGAACATCTTTGTATGATTATAAACTTTGCAATTAAAATATTCTCTAGTCTTTACTTCTAAAAATATTACAGAAAATGTTTAACCTTAGTCCTCTTCGGAAGATGTTTAGGGAATTTCTGATGGCCATTTAAATCACAGGGACAATGTGGTGGGCAAGAGGTGAGTTGCACTGTTAACTGATTTTTTTTCTTCATTTGGATACTCTATTGAAGTTAGATTCAAATAGCTCCAATATTAAACTATTACAAATTATAAAAAACTTTAATATAAAAAATATTAAGGATTTTGTCTCATAGTGGATGTTTTTTATGGCACAATGCCTGCATTGGAAAATCCCCAAATATGTGTGATGTGATGCTAATTATATTAACTTATTATGCAAAGCAGATCACATATTGTTTCAGTTTCCTTTTAACTACTAAACGAAGCTAATGAGCTTTTCATAACATTCGTCGCGAATTCTAAAATATTTTTCCTCATCTTAGTATCGCCAGGCTTTCAAGATCCATGTAGGCTGAGACAACTCTAATTATTCTGTCGGAGGTAAATGCTGATATACCAGATGAAAAAAAAGCATTAGAGATAGACTCAGCTGCTGGTGGGACATAGGCAGTAGATGAGCAGAAGGAAAATCAGCATGAATACAAAACTGACAGATGCATAGGTGACATTAATCAGTAACATCACTAGAATCCCACCACGTTCAGCACATCCTGAAGATGTGCAATGTAAAATTACTCTGGGAAATCTAATGAGGTTGCTGGTCTTGTACAAAAGGTTAAACATTCAAAATGTTACACATATGGATAGATTAAGAATCAACCTAAGCTGAACAGAATAAATAAACATTACTCTTATTGTTATCGTATTACATTAAGCCTCTTAAATATGTGCATAACAGTGATTTGAACACATAAAGGTTTGTTCTTTAATAATAAAAACACCTGTAATCTCAGATGTGCATTAATAGTCAAAAGACTGTTTAATATAATTATATTATTTTCCCTGTTCTGCAAACCTTAAATGTCTGATAAAACCCTCATCACATTCTTTTTCCACAATCATTGTCATATCTCACTTTTAATTTATTTCATAATGAATGTGCCTCTTTAGATTACCACAGAAATGAAAGGCTGTTTGGTCTACAATGCATTTTATTGTACCAAATGAACAAGGTTGGACTTAATCTAAGCAGGAATGGTAAAGGCCCATTCACAGACTTTAAAGCGAAACATGATCGTAATGATCACACCATACACAACTAAGAAGTCAGCTTTGTTTAAACTAGATTGTAATAATTAAAATTGGGCAGACTGGTTTGCAGAACCTTTAGGATATGTTACTGGGCTTCAGATGGAATAAAAATGTAAACTAACTGAAATAGGAAAAATAGCTTTTACAACCAGCTAAACGTACAGATCTCTCACATGCATGATCTATTTGAGAAATGTGACCATTGCATTTAAAACATTTAGTGATTAATTGCTTAAAATTCCTTAACCTTTCAATTTAAAACTAAAATTAAAGTTATTAAACTGAGTTCCAAAATTCTGTCTAACATCACCGGCACAAGAACTGGTTTACCAGATCAAATATCCCAATACTCACTGTCTGTTTAATTGTATAAAAACTATTACGGCCTATTCATTATAAACAAGTTAGTAAGAAATGTTTTACCATAAATACCATATGTGATTACACAATAATTAAATGAAAAAATATACTTAAATATTTTATCTTACAAACTGCAACATATTATACATTTTATGTGTGTTTTGTGTCAATGCATCACTGTTTCAATGCACAACATACACATTGCAATCTTAAATCATCATGGTCAGATACATTAGTGTTGTAAAATATATAATTTACACAAATGCTCTAGATTTATATACGTTGGAGTGTGTAGATCAAGTGACTATATGTGCACTACAACTGCACTACCTCTGCATTTGCACATAATTGTGTCACTTATTTAATTATTTCCCTGCCTACGTATTCACTGTAGTAGAATCTCTCCTTTCAACAGACTGTAAGGTAAATAAATATTATCGAAAATATAATATAGTAATATAAAATGACATTTAGGATTCAACAACAACAACTCAAAGGTTTGCAAATGTTCAGTAGGTGCACCTCAACAGGTGTGTCAGTGCTGTTTATCTAGGATCCAGTAGATGGCGCAGTCTTGCCATTTACACGTCATGTACTTTTCTTCTTGTAACACAGTTGGTGGTCTCCTGCAAAGTGCATGGCCCTCCATTTTCTTTGTAGGTGAGCCATTGTTAAAATTGATTGGGCCTGTCTGGTCCCATTATACAAGGTTGAAGAAATGCAGAGATTAGAAGTCAGTTTTTCAGTCTAGCACCCCTTCGCCATCTCCACAATGAGCCATTCCAGCTTGCCTGTGAGCAGACGTCCAAAGTGCTTCAACACCAAACCCAAATCCTTAGAGTCCTGACCCAGACAGCTCTTTGCCTGGGGCTCTGCTAGCTCCCCCTGCTGGACCAGACACAGATGGACAAATAGGAAAGATGATGTTCAGGCTAAAAATAATCATAGTGTGTTGAAAAAAAGAAAGAACAAGGACTTCTGCTGTGAGATAGAAATGAATGAGGTAATTTTAAACATTAGTATACTGGGTCATTGTTGATATTATTGAAAACACAGGCAGTGAATCTGACCAGGTTGTGTATAAAAATGAGAAATACAGAAAAATGACAATGTTGCTTCGACGCCACAGTATGTTCAGAAAGCACTTCAGAGAGCACCATGTTCCCATCATTCTCATTGGTCAAGTACGTGTCTATCTCCCTGTCTTTCCTGTGGGAGGAAAGCAAAGGTCACCTGGAGTCAAAGCCACCAAGATGACGTAACAAATCAACAAAGATTCCGGGAAAGCAGGATATTTCTTGTAGCACTACGTGGTCCCTCAAACGCATTTGAATATTGAAATCCAAATGAAAAAGTAAATGGATTAAAATAATATGATGTCACAATTAAAATAATCAGTTTCAGTTACAATTCGAATTTTTATATTTAGCAAGTAATATTTCTGTGTCATTCAAATATTAAGTAAATAACTTGTAAATTATAATAGGGTAAGGTGGTAAATCCTTCACCTTCATTGGACTAATCTCTCTGTAAACATCTCGCCGTGTCAGCAAATTCCTTCATAACACACGGGCATGCAAAATGACTTTGTGCCAAATATCTGAGCCGCAGCACAAGGTTTAACTGATCATCCTCACCTCACCGTGGAGAAGTTTCACGACATGCAGGTAGTTGTTGATACTGCGTTCCAAGCGTTCCAGCAGAGTAAGCCTACAGTCAGGTTGGCTGAGTGTGCTGGCAGTCCGTACATCCCGCGCTAGAGTCTCCAAAGACAGCAGGATCTCGGCCCTCCGCTCATGCACCTGGAACGCACATACACGGGTGTCTCAGGGAGCGTGTACCCGAGAACAGAGTGTGGGTGGGTGCTCTAATGGAGGGAGTGTGTGGGAGTGGGCTGCATTGAACAACTCACTGATTTCTTCTCCCAGGTTGCTTTGTGAATCCTGATGCATGGCAATTGAATAGGAGAAGGTAGAGACGCTACAGCACTGCAGTCTACCTGTAAAGGAAGCAAAAATACAGCCCATCAAAAGATGCAGACTCCATTAACAATATGTATGGCCTTTAGACAGGCAATGACAGCCAGGCATCAAACAAAGCAGTTATCATGCAAATAGGCAGAATGACACGTCAGATATCCATCAAGCGGAGTGTGGTATTAATTCATCTTAATGAGGCAGGGTTTATATGCTAAAAGCTATAAACATAAACCAACAAACCTAGTAACTTGAAAGATCATTTCATGATAATTCAATTGATATATAGCCTACGGTTTCATTTTAGCGGAAAGTGTCATTTGGATTAGAAAAAGATGAATATTTCTCTACACCTAAATGAAACTCGCTCAGCTAACAGTGTATGTCTTATTTTCATAGGGTGAAAATTGTTGGAAACACCTAAAAGAGTTGCCCAGGTTTACCATTTCCTCTTCCAAGTCCTTCACTTTGTTCATCACTCTTCTGGCTTCGCTATCGCACACAAAGTCCAACGGTTTCATGTAAACATGAGACAGTTCAGTGGCAACTAAGCTCAACACCATTACAAGCACTCCTGTGAAACAACAAAACCAATGGAAAAATATGTGGACCATAGTAATGAATGGTAATGATGTAGAATAAGACTCTATTTGTTAACATCAGGTAATTTATTGGCTAACAATAAGAAATTTACATTTTTGTTAATGTTAGTTAATATAAATACAATTGTTCATTGTTCATTCATTCTTTACATATGGTAAAAGACACAACGTTTGATTAAAAAAATTAAGTTGAAATTAACATTTAGTGAAATTAATAAATGCTGTAGAAGTAGTTAAGCAAATTTAGTTAACTGATTTTAAAAAACGAAGCTTTATTGTAAGGTGTTGCCAATAATCTATACATACATGTTACTAAAATTGAGAGAGAACAATCCAAAAGCGTTTACAACTCAGCAGTTACAAGTTCTCTAAGGACGTCAGTCATATACTCACTACTTAAATCCATGCCCAGTTACACCACAAAATCTTCAGTCACGTTACATTCCATTGGAGAGCGTCTTCTTTTAAAGACGCAACGCAAAAACCTCCATGCAGATGTGTGTTTCTCCACTACTTATCCTAAACTGTGCATTGGCCACACACAGTTTTTTTCTGCTGTTCGTTTCCCGGCTGGACGCTTTTTATCTCGTCTCTAAACAAGCCACAACTTTCCTTTGAATCGCTTCACTACTCGAGCCAACATAAAAATGAGGGTAGGAAAATCATTTACTTAGTTTTCCTATAGTATAAACCGATGCACTTTTTTGTTCAATAATGAATATTCAATGAGTAAGATACTCGTTTTAATCATATATTTAGTTAAGCTGAACAAACAAAAAGAGGCCACACATAGGCCTAGTTAATGTTTTATTGCTTGATCAATCTTCTGTTTTCTGCAAACATGCCTTTTCATGTCTTCCTTCACTGCTGACTTATTTAAACGGCCTATACATTGTATTTACATATGTAGGCTATTTCACTCTTTACATTTACAGAGTGAATAAAAATGTATATTTATTGTCCCCATGTTGTATTTACAGTATGGGTCTCACTTTGGTGTACACTGTTGTAAATACAATGAAGATTCAACTATAATATAAAATGTAGAACTTTACATAGAATTTTACATACAAGAAAAATATTACTCTATTCATTAACTTATATAATATAATCTATATGTGTTTATTCTTCTTGGAGTGTGAATGGGGTGTAAAATTATCAATTGAAGACATGTTTAAACAAGGATATGTTTGTTTATGCGTAATCTCTTTTATAATCTCTTTTATCAAGCAAGACTTGTTAGGAGAATAAAACAAATATTTATGATCACTTGCACAGGGACAGACACCAACAGCCTGGTCATAAAAGCTGACCGTATCTGCTCTGATAATAATTCAAATCCTACTTGTTTCTAACCCTGAGAACCTAAGAGACATCCCAATATCATTTTGTTTTTAAGTTTTAAGTTTAAGTTCAAACTCAGTCTTTACAGTGCTATACATGCGTGATATATCCTTAGAGTATTTAAATATAAGCAGCATAGCAATTATGCATTCGCACAAACACCTGTTGTATCAAGATTTGGCAAATTATTGCCTATCCACTGTTCTACACTGTGAGATCATAGTGCACTCACTGCTTGCATGCAGTAAATGTGAACACTAAGAATGGTGTTATTTTTAAATATATAGGAGTGTTTTTCCTAATCATTATCTCACCCCAGAGGATAGCAACACCCTCTTTCTTTGTCACTGCCTAAACATCTTCTGCTTGGTCATCCGACAGCAGCCCACGAGTCACAGCTGTGAAAAACCAGGATGGGGAAAAGGAGTCACTGCAACATGCTCTGAATAGCCTGAACATAGATAGATAGATAGATAGATAGATAGATAGATAGATAGATAGATAGATAGATAGATAGATAGATAGATAGATAGATAGATAGATAGATAGATAGATAGATCAGGAGAGCACCAACACAATGCACTAATCAAGACAAATGCGCCATCACACGGTATTAATGACGTGCAATAGGAACAGAAGTGGAGTCAACCTGCTATAACTAAACCAGTAACGGAACCCGCATTGCATCACAGAATCAATTCCTGGTGCACGCGCCCCGGGCTCTGCCGGCTTAATTACTCCTTTACCTATCAGCGCGTGCAGTGCACACTAATCCGGTACGATTAGGTGATGCATTAGCACCGTGAAGTGTGTGTTAACGAAAGCATTCACCTCTGTGAAGTTTCTGTTGCGGTCTGAGCTGAATGGAAAGACGAGCGAGCGACGTCGGCATCAGCAACAGGGCACTGCCAAATTACCAGCGAGGACAATTGTAGAGAAAGTATCTGGATCGTCTAGAGGTACAACTGTGACCAGAAAAACTGACGTCATTAGTCGATTTTTTTCATTCCGTTGTTGTAACTGTGTGAGGATTTCTTGCGTTTTTGCGTCATTAAATGGAGCGGCGTAGGTGACGTTTGGACTGTTGCGTTCAAGAGGAGCTCTTACCGGCGAGGAAAATGTGAGTAGCTGTCAAAGACGAAATAGCAACCTGTTAAGGTGTCAAAATATTGACGATAATAAACTGCGCCTTTAAAGCGCTTAAGAAGTCAGCCAACTGCATTCAGATAATTTCGGTAGCTTTTTAAAAGGATTTGCTTCTCATTTTTTAATCTAAGGGGCATTTAATTGACTAGGTGGGGGCTCAAGGGCACAGTGTTATTCGTATAAGCTGTTGAACCTACGCCTGAATCCCTTGTCTAGATTTTCTAATGAAGACAGATAGCCACAATTTTCTCAGACCAGTTCAATGCAGGATGATATCCTGCCCTATCTCAAAAGAAGCACTGGATATACAGTCTGCTATGCAGCTCGAGTCAACGTCCCTTCAAGGTCCTTTAAAGATGCAGGAAAATGTAGCGCATAGAAAATTAATATTGATATTTGCATTTATCGGCGTCACAAGTCGATATTTCCACATCTCCATTCATAATCGCAGAAAAATGTAAGAAAGTCTCGTATTGTTGTAGATCAGGTGTGTTTATAATTGAAGTAGGCTATACTTTGAAAGCAACTTTAATTTGATTGGTATCAAGTAATACATTTGTTAATCAAGTTTAATAAAAAAACAAATAGTTTTAGTTTATTTGTTTGTATATGTTAAATATACATGGCTTTGGTAAAGCCTAGTGGTTTACAAAAGACATGCTATTCAGTGCATAATGTTGTTATATTCTCCGATTGGGATAGCAACGTATCATGAAATCTAATGTCGACCCCTGTTTCACACCTCCACAACGACGTCTTATTTTCCAAGGCAGACCTATTTAAATAGTCAATGAACAAGATGTTCGCTTGAACTCTTTCGGGCATCCATAGTTCATTAAAAGAACATAGCAGAAAGTTTTATGGAGGATTTGGGTCAGTGTGTTAGCGCTGAGGGCGTCAGAACACCCAATTTAAAGGAATGCGCAACGTGTTGCTCACCTGTATAAATAATGTTCTTGTGACGTGTAGCCATTGTGCACACGTGGGCTACTAAAATGAAAGAGGTGACGATTAGTTCGCTAAGGACACTGAGTGTGGCGTTTTAAGTCAGAAAAAAATATAGTTTTATATTTGACATGAAACTGGCTTGGGGATTTTGGATAAAAGCGTCTGCTAAATGACAAAATGTAAATTTGATATAGTCTGTCATTTTGTACAATGTAGATTTTAGACAAGCATATTTGAGATCTTTAAGGACAAAGTATACACAACTGCTTAAAAATCATACTCACATGTTATCACTTAAAGCATGTTGGGTAGCATTTGAGTAGGTCTGTATCTTTTATAAACAAGCATAAAAGGAAGAGAGAGCGAAAAACAGAGAGAGTAAACATCATATATACAAAAACAGTGTTGCAAGGAAACTGTCAGAATTCACAGTGATACATTCATGTTTCATCCCAGTCTGTGTCCCTGCTGTTCCCTGAGCTGGCAGTGAACCTGTGAGCTCAAAAGCAGCATACCAAAGTTTCCATCTCTGAAGGAAATCTATTTAACAACCTATTGGTTTTTTCTCTCTCTCTCCAAGGAATTCTGTCTTTCATCGTGTGAAGCCTTTGAGCTTGTGGGCTGAGCTTGAATGTAGCCTCAACACATCCCTGCATCTAAATTTAGTTTTTACAGTAACCATGAGTAATATTAATGAGCGGTTTAATAAGCTGCCCACTGGCTCTCCACAGGTTTTGAAACGCTGTTCCTGGGGCGTGTTGTTCAGATGAGCTCAATTCTCATTATCGTCAATACAAAGGGTAACAGGTGTATCCTGGGTTCATTTTGAAATAATGCATCACAGTCGGTGCCAATTTGACCGGTTTCCTATTGTTAAATCTCTAGATAAAATCAAACGTTTCACCCCAAAATGTAACCCACCCTGTTCCAACTGATACAGAATGCATTGAAAAAAATACATGGGCACCTGTGGCATTCTGGATGCACAGAAGTATATCTACGTTATCAGTTAGTAATGTCAAGTCCCGCATCAGTCGTACACCAGCCTGCATGAGTAATCTACAATTTAAGTGCTTGAGATCACAGTACAAAATATAGCCATTACTCGCAGGCGTAGAAAATACATCCATTGATTTTGACAATCGAGCCAACAGATGAAGTGTAGTAACCAGCCTTCCCACACAAAGCGGATTTTCACAGCGCGTTTATGGCATTTTCCTAAAGCCCAGCAGCGGTGCGCTGTATAGGGGAGAGTTCACTCGACACAGCTGGCAGGGGCGCTGGGCTGCTTTCTGCTGAAGGACCTGTTACTCTGTTCATTCTGCTGGTTCCGTTGAGTCTGTCGTGTTGAGAAAGGCACCCCTGCCAGATTAGCGTTTCGCCTTCACATTTATCTACCCCACTGATATGAAAGGTTATGGCGCGAGACAGAGCTCAGCAACGCGTGCTTCAGTACCAGCAAACTCTGGTGAGTAACGCCGCGGTTAATGTGACGCTGATCGTTTTCATCGCGAAACGAGCGGCTTTATCTGCAGAGATGCGTAAAAGTGCGATAGAGTCCGTCTGCAGCATTGAATTGGATTTTGATGCAAGAAAGTATATATTTTAGTAGACCAATACATATATAGATTTGCTAAATCACAAGAATGTAATACGTACTTTACGCAGAGATGTATGGGATTATAAGCATGTTGTTTGTATTTCATCGTGAGAAAATCTGCTTTGCAAGCCACATGAGTAAAATGGGATCCGCTTGAAAGAAATGTAATTACAGACGGCTGCTATTTCATTTCAGTATATTGCTCGGCGTTTGTTACAAAGTTATGTGATGTTTCCAGCTAATTGAGTCATTTGTATGTTGATACAGGCGGTGATGCGAGTCTGTTGAGTCCACAGTAACATTCGAGGCATAACTAATGTGGCTTTAATGGCATCATTTACAGCTATGAGTTCAACCAACATTTTAAGTTTAGGGTGGCACATCAAAGTTCCCCCTTCCTGCATGCTTCATCCCTCCAACCCCTCCTCCTCCACTTGTGGACTAAATGTAGATCCTCCCTGAATATAAATTGACTCATGCACCAGTTTCCCCCACATTTCTGTCACGTCGTGATTGACAGCTGTACCCAGGAGCACTTAAAGGGGATATCTTTACATTCATATAGACACGAAGAGAGGTGGTTTGAAGGAGAGATGGCCACATTTAAATGGGTGGTATAGGGTAGCTACATTTTCTTCATTCTGCACCATTTCACCTGCTCCACCCCTCCCACTACACAATACACGTATATATGATTTTTTCTTTGCACTGCCACACGGGTTTGCATAATAAAGGTAGGCGTCAAGTGGCCACACTCAGGTCCACGCATTCGCATCTTGTCTTTTTTTGAGTTTTGGCTATTTCGGAGCAGTCGTTCTCCCTGCAGGGCCAAGCCTGTGTGTTCTAGAGCCCCTATGTGTGTGATGAATGAAACTGGGACATTTTTTTCTGGCCCTGCTTTCCTTATCAGTGAAAGGATCAATACACCACTATACAAAATGGTGGCTGGAGACTCGCCGTTTCATTCCCTCTCTCAACACCTTTCTCTTCGACCAGGGGTTGGATCTCTTTCCGATTGATGTCTTTATCATTTGCTGTCCTTACAACGTGCTTCACTGCACAGCCAGACGCGAGTCTGTCTGGACACATTCAGCCAAATCAGGATTAGTGTGTGATGTACGATTTTCCTTGCGTGCCTGTTTTTCATTCAGCGTGTGAACTAGCTCACTGTACATTTTATTGTCCTTCATTTGTTTTCGCTGGGGATATCACCATGCTTATTCCGTTGTGACTCACCATCTTCCAAGTAAAAAAAATGCAGATTTTTTTGGCAGGCTGTTGTTTCAGTACTGTCAGTTTTAAGAAATCTAGCCCAGCACAGCGATTTGTGTTTGCGTGATGTGGTTCCCCAGAGCTCTCAGCAAAAATAGCACGCCTGAGGACACTATCCTCCTAGTCCTAGCACACATCATTCTTCTGTGTCACTGTGTCCCAATGCATGGACCACAGCTATCACCCTGTCTGATCATTAGCGGCATTCAGTCCATCAGAAAAAATCCATCCGGCATTTCCAGATGTAATGCTGGGGCTTGAGCTGGGGTATACATGGTAGTGCCAGATGCCAGCTGAGTAAAGATTAGAGACAGGTGTCAGTTTGGAATGACGCAGTGGCAGAAAACAGGTGCGTATTTTCCATGGAAAAATGTAAGTCTGCTTACCAGTCAGAGTGGATGAGTAAACTAAGAGTTCAGGTTGAGTAAAATAAGGGTTAAAATAAGCATGCTGGCAGAGACAGAAAAGACATAATTGGGGGGCCAATGTTGTTTGGTTACCAGCATTTTTCAAAATATCTTCGTGTTCTGCTGAAGAAAGAAACATACAGGTTTGAAATGACATGAGGGTGAGTAAATGATGAAAATGTTTTTGGGTGAACTATCCCTTTAAAGAACTAGTTTCCGGTTATTAGTTTTCATTTACTTTTGTTGTGAATTTGTACTATTTGTGCTGCTGTTTCAGATACAATGTCTGTTGTACATTTTGGCTTCATGTTTTTATGTTTACTACTAACTAAATTACGAATCATATCTGTATTCAGTTATTTTCTGGTGCTGTTCAATTGTTTGGCTGTGTAAAAACCAATCGTGGACATTCTGTCTAATCTCCCTTTTGTTTAATAAATGGAATATAAAACATGGGGTTGGATAGAGAGTAAATGATTTTTTTATTTAGGTGAACTATTTCTTATCACTTTAACCTTGCATATATTTCTCTCTCCCAGCCCAGATTCAGCAGTAAAGGTGTATGACCCCTAGTTTTGACCTTTCAGTGTTTTAAAAATATATATTTCCGATATCATGCCAGTGTCCTCGATAGGGAGAAAATGATTTTGACCACTGATGAGATCAAAGACTGTTGACATGCGAAGGATATGAGTCATGTGGTGTGACATCAGCCACCCCACATATCTTTAGCATGGCGCCTGCGGTTGACATGTGATTACGCTTTTAGCACCGCTAGATGATCTTTACAGAGGAGTTACTAAAGTGGAACGATGGTAATGACCTCACGCTTTATCCACAAACCATAGCAAAAGATTGAGCATTTCTCATGTACAACAGCTGAGCTACTAACAGCTATTGTAGCTAACAGCTACGTGGATGTGCTATTCATCATTCACCAAGGTGATTTGACTCCGTCTTTTTTGCACGAATGAAGCAATAACCTTAAGCAGGCAACGGCTCTAATGAGAGCCATACCTACCTGATTGCAAAATGGATTAAAGGAGGCAGTTTAATCTCACATCAGCTTTTAGACACATGATCACCATCCAAGTACCCGAACCGCCACTTGGCCCCAAACTTTAGTAATTTAATACAACACCTCAAGTAAAGATATTACATGTTTCTTTAATATTCTTCATTCTGGCTCGGTGTCAAAATGGAGCACAACAGGTGCAGTGGATTGCAGAGCAGTCGTTAATGTAATGGGATCAATGTCTTAATTCACTTTTTTTGAAAGGGATGTTTTAGGATAGAGGGACAAGCTGTGGCTGCTGACAGAGGTTGTTTTTGTGCATCTTCTGACTCAGTTAAATGCTAATCCAATCCATCCTCCACCTCTCCTTTCCATTATATATATTGATGCAGGTATAACTTTGAGTAGCTAAAACTTGTTCAATATCTTGATAAGCTCTCTCCTTGAGATATGATGCAAAATGCTTCAACCGGGGAAGGAATTTGCACACAGTGACTTGATAACACCTTCTCCAAAATTCCAGCAAAATTTGATTTCAAAGCCCAAGGCTGAGATAGGTTTAGTTTATGAAAAGAATTTGAAGGAAGTTTCTACTTTGTAATCACTGCATATAACCTAAAACAATGAGCTGTACTTTGGAGTTGTATAACTTGAAATTGGTCTGTGTGAGAAGGTTTGCTGCTTGTTTTTCTTCCAACAAACACACTTTCTAGTTATGTTTCTTATGTTAATAATTGTTATTGTACAGTCGGCAAAGCCATATGTTTTGGCCATTTTTGTAAAAGTTATCTTTACTTAAAATCTGCAGTAGCATATTTATAGATTTCAAAGCAACAACATGCACGCTTTTGTGGCCTGAACTTAACTTAAAAACACATCCGCAAAGAATAAAGTCCCTGCAGATTATTTCTAATAACAAGCAAAAGAAATTACAAGTAAATGACATTAGCTATATGTCTAGTCAGTATTATTTTGGGTTACCAGTAGAAGAACTGTTACTTGGCTAAACCTAAATGTGACAAAGTTAGACGACCCATTCAACAAATTGTTTATTTAATAAAATTAATATACAATAAAATTCAACAAATTGTTTAATTAAAGGTGCTGTGTGTAATATTAAGGAGGATCTATTGACAGAAATGCAATATATAACTGTCTTCAGATGTATATTAAAACCTTACATAATGAACCGTTATGTTTTCATTACCTTAGAATCCACCGCGGATCCCCTGCAATTTACAACCTCACCGCTAGATGCCACTAAAATGTCACATTGCTCTTTTAATACAAGTATTATTATACAATAAAATACAAATATAAAGTAATATTAATATAAATAAAATAAAATACAAATAGTTATATTATTAGCCACTAGCCAGTATACACACACCGGAAGTTAACTTAGGGCCAGGCGCATTCATCTGATGAAGGTGTCTATACTCTGCACTTAAAGTATGTACTGTTTTTGTTATAGGAAAGTATATACATTTTAGTGCGTAGCATAAAACGTGATTTATGGTCGTGCGTATTACCTTGGCCATAGCCTCTACGCCGTAGTCAACGTGCCGGTTTTCCTTTATACTTGTGTGTTGTTGTCTGCGTCGACAGGCAATGGCCACTAGGCGTTGTGTAACCAAGACAAGAGCCTGTCTGAAGCATTTAGCAGTGATAGTAAACAATCACTTTTGCTGCTTGAATTAGTAAAAACAGAAGAACACGTAATTTGTTAAATTAAAAGAATTCAACTCTTTCTCACATTTCAGCTTTTTTATTTACTATTAGCTTTTTTCATATTACTGCACTTTGAACTTTTTAGCAGGCCATCCGGGTACTTCAAAAATACTTCCATTTGGGAAACACTAATTCTAATTTCGAATACTATCGAGGATGAATAATATGCGAATCGGTACAGCGTAACATATTTGTCAGTTTTAACTTTTTGATTAATGGCCTTTGCAATGAGTCAATTCCTCTAACAGAGTTGAGTTAGTAAATGTTCCCACAACGACCAAACAACAGACAATATGTCTCTGTGTATGAGTGAGAAAGAGGATCAATTTATCTCATGTGAATATCTTGTTAGCTATAGTGTTACCTTTATATTATGATCTTAGTATGAAAATGACCTTGAGCAGTATCTACAGCCTCAGACACAACTAACTCCAGACACTATTTCTATGTTTTTGAACATCTTGCATCAGTTCATTCAGTCAAAACATTGGCAAAATTAGCATGAGCTTTTGTTGGCATGGCACCGTTTCAATTTCGCGTCATAATGAGGATATCAAAATGGCCATTCGGCTGTGTCAATCATGATCAAAGTCTTATAAATCATAATGTTTCTGTCTTGAAAGATGTTCCACAGTCTGCTGTGGACTTCACCCAAGCTATTATTAGGATCTTATCACACATCTGACAAACAACATTGGCAAAGGACAGACGAAATCACACAATGTGAAGCTGGCTTTAATTACGGCGGCTATCACATCCCATTTAACCTGCAGCGCAGCAATGCACCTGCCTTTGCGACACAGGACAGGGCTGCTGATGCTCTCAGACGGCTGGCTCGGGGCTCTGAGGCGGAGGCTGTAAACGACTCCATTTACACTCCAAAGCCCTTCAGAGAGATCCTTGCCACAGGCCACTCGTATCCACCTAAAACACTCCTTCAGCTGCGTGTGTTTTGGCATGCTTTATTTTGCATTTTCACCGCAAGGCTGTTTGCCAATATTTTACAAATCCACCTTCTTTTTGTAACAGTTGCAAACGGGTAGCAGACCTGGCTGTGCCATAGAATAAGTAAACGTTCCCACTTTGGTCAGAAACTGCTCAATGACAGATAAAACGTCTTATAGTGTCTTTTCTGGTCAATATGCGCAGGTCTGTTTGACCACTAGGCTAGCGAGGGCAAACACTTCAGAGGCTTATCGAATCGATCGAATGTGCTCTAAAGTGTTGGCTGGGTTGAGTGTTATGTGTTCAGACAGCAACTGTTGGGTAAACGTATTTTTTCACACCTTGTCCCGATTTACGGGAGAGGTTGGCAAACCGTGTGCGATGGGAGTGTCGTGTTTTGGCTCTGTGATTTGATTGGTTGTAGCACGTGGTTGTGACAGCTTGCGTTGCTAAGGTCAAATATCACTCTGGTAATAAATGGTGGGAGAGCTTAATTGTGCTAGACTAATATGTCAAGCTGTCCAAGAGGGACGGGTGTCAGAGTGATAAAGACGATGTCTGGTGAGACTAAGCGTTTTGGGTATCGGTGTCGGAGGGTGACCACAGGTGTGCAAATGCTCAGAGCGAGTGTCAAAGGAGCGCAAAGGTTGTGTGAAATAAGGCAGATGGAGCAGAGGAGGATGAGGAGGGTGCCGATCAATCCGTGCCGGGCTGCTTTGCTTACTCCGTGTGAGCTGCACCTGCTCATGCGAGCGAAGAGAGAGTCTGCTGGAATCGTGATGCTCATCTCAATGTGCCGCTGGCGGCTGAGCTCCTCAGATCAGAGTGCCATGTGTTTATAGGAGAGAGAGAGAGAGAGAGAGAGAGAGAGAGAGAGAGAGAGAGAGAACAGGCGGAGGGTGTGGGAGATTGTGGTGCTATCACAACGGACCTGCCAATATCCCTGTCTCTCCATCGTTGTGCCGTGGGCATCTGCCTGTGTGGGAGCAGCTGACCATAAGAGTAAAAGACTAAAGAAAAGAAGAATAAAGGACAGTCATCCACACATGAGGATTGTTCATGAATTTTCATTATGATTTAATATGCAATTGAAACAACACACCGTGTCCCCATATGTGATACCATAAGTGACGAGTGATAATAAAAGCATTTTTCTTGACATTGCATTTGATTCCTTAGTTTCTATATTTGCTGGATAGTACTGCTTAAAATGAAATCACACTGGTGTTCTTGTGTTTATGGGGGACAGCCAAATTGTGGTTGCTGAGCTGCATTTGAGTGGCCAAGAGGACCAAAGGCCCAAAGGCAAGGGTGTATTCTGGTGAATCTGAACATTTAATGTTTTGCTTTACCATCCTTTTCAGCAGCTCTAGTGAAATCATGTCTCCAAGTATAAGTACATAATGCTGTCTTATGTGATGCATAGAGTTGTTCTATCTATAAAAAAATACAGATGCATCTTTAAATAGTCTCCGGCCTTCTAAAACAGTAACTCTGTGTCCTCAATATGTCTGCCATGTGTTTATAACTGAATAAAGATGATAACCAAAAAAGATACAATATGCAATATACAGACATTTGTAGTTATTTATTTATTACTCTCTAGTTAGGTTTTTTCTCAGATATTTTAGGGGGGTGTAGACTGAAATAAAACCATTTAGGGAAACATGGACAAAACTACTTTTTGAATCGGTTTTACCTTTTGGAAAAGTAACACCAAACTAGCATGGGCCCGTATGAGATTTTGACGGTATGATAACTTTAAGCCAAAATATTGCCGTTACAGCTTTAAAATGTGTTCTTTAAAATTGGTAAACCCCCCAGCTTTTTCCTATTTAACACTGTATTTAAGCAACACAGACTATTTGGAACAGTAGTAAATATGTACAGTATGTCAGGTTAAATCAGTGCTTCCCAAACGTTTTGAAAGCACCCCTTTCTAGTCATTTTATACATGCATTTCTAGTAATTAAACGTACATGCATGCATGTATAAAAATACATAAATTAAATGCAGAAGAGCAAACAACAACTTAAGCATAAACAAAAAAAATAGCACAGAACCTGGTGGATTGCTGCATTTTCTGTCTTTGATGAGCTATAAAAACAGCTCAGACCTTTGGAACAGTATTACAGGCAATTTTAGAGGTTTTAAAACTGTGGCTTTTTCAAACCGCGGTATACCTTGAAACGGGTATTCGGCCCATGCCTACACCAAGCTAGTGCAACATCTTTGTAAAGCATGCAGTATGCAGTCATTTATTAGAAGATGAAAAAACTCATTTGACATCAAGCTGATGTTAGACATTCATAAACTCGCACACAGAAAATACAGTTTGCTGGGCAAACTGAGGATGAAAGTTTCTGTGCTAATCTTATTTGTGGACAGTACTGTAATTACTGTATTGACTACAGAAATACTCATTTCCAAAGAATGCCTGAAAGATGCTGATGTATGTAATGTCAAAATGGTTTTGGGACCAAACTTGCAAACTTGAATAGAACATTGATTAATTTTATGCTGTAGGTCTTACGAACAAACTCTATTTTCTTTTTAACCATTCAGTTTGACATAGTCATATATCAACATAATGCGGCAAAAGTGAAATATTTTAAATTCTGGTTGTGTTATTATTCACCTATAGCTCTGTGAAATGAAGACAACCAGCTCTGATTTTAATGCTTTATTGTGTAGAGCCCCTCAAGAGAATTTTTTTATGCATAGGAAAGGTTACACACGTATCTCTTCTTATTTCTTCACATTTTTATCTATCCATCTGTGTGTTACCACACATAAATTGACTGGAGCCTCTGTGTCTGCAGAGGTATGAGGTACATGAATTCAAAATAAATACACCTGGGTGTGCGTAGGAGCATCTCTGTGTAGCTCGTAGGAAACGCTACACCACGTGGGCAAAGCTTTTTCCAAGTAGGACTATGTTACGGTCAGAGCAAGTATGTGAGAGTGAGACCATGAAAAATTAAATAAAAACAACAAAAAAGTCAACTTTAAAAATGTTATTATGCCTCTAACTTTATTCACCAAATTGATGTTCTGGATTGGAAGAGAATAGAGACAGTACATGGAAGTTTGAAAAAGATGTGCATGAGATTACAGCAGCATGCAGAATTCATAAATCTGTCTCATACAGATGGGAGCTGAGAGGAAAGCTCAAATCACATCTCGGACGTATCCCAGAGAAATGAGAGGTAGTCTACAATCACAAGGATGTTTTTAATGGTATAATTAGGGTAAAATCGGACTTCTGTGCCACGGTGCCAAGCACTGTGTTTGACATGAATCCAACACTGCATATGACACAATGAGCACCAAGTGCAGTGGAGCACGGTGATGGCTTTATATTTCAAGAATGAAAAATCTGACAGATGACGACCATTTAGTTGACAGGTTTTTGCAAACTGCCTAAAATTTTGCGTAATATCTCAGTAAACCACTTTTCACCATAGCTTTGTTCCTTTTCTTTTCATTCCAATGGCTGATGGTGAAATCCGTCTTGCTTTCAGATGTATGGCCGCTACACACAGGAGCTGGGCGCCTATGCCAAAGAAGAGGCAGCTCGTCTGCGTGAGGATGGAGCACTGCGGAGGACCACCAGTGTGCGTGGCCAGGCCCCAGAACCGCAGGAGTATGAGAAAGACCCGTGTGCAAAGTGTCAAGGTGGGTGTATTGTATACATGTGTGTGTGGGCCAACTGCTGACAGTTCTGCTAACACAAGAGCTTGCGACTTACAGCAGTGTGCTTATGCTGGCTACAGAGCGAAGCCAAGAAAGCCTAGCACAGGGATGATTGGGCAGCAGAAAGAGGAATATAGGGTCACAAAGGACTGCGAGGCGAGGGAGTTGGTGAGAAGGGAAATGACTAAAGATCTGAGCTTATTCGGGCTGAGATGTGTCACAAATCTACACTGTTTGTTCATGTGAAAGCCTGTACAGGGGATCTGTTGGGGATGTACAAAACTACATGTTTAAAAAAAAAAAGAAAAACTAAACACATTGCTTTGGCTCAATTCCTAAATGAATTTTTTTTCTCAAAACAATACATGCTCTGCATGAACATGTAGTTTCTTGGTCAGACAGAGTAGATTTGAATGTCTTTTTTGGCACGTGTGCCAAGTTTGCGCAATAACCGCAAAATTAAAGGGATGTAAAACTGTTGACAACTTCATTCTTCATGCTAAATGATCCATTCAATTTCCTAAAATCTGCCAGATGAGACATGCATGTATATTCCATAAGTAGCTATGAAATGGAATGAACAAACATTGTTAGGGAAGGGTTTGCTGCACAAAGGATTCTTTCCACTGTACTCCCCATTGCTGAATCAAAGAGAAGAGTTCTTGTATGCATGGTGGAAACTGTATTATTATCAACCATATGATCAGATATCTCGGTTAGATGCCATGAATGCTGTTTGTAAGATTTTCCCCTCTGCATTTCAAGGGAAAACATTTGGCGTAGTCTTTAGTCAGAAAAACAAGAGAGAAGATGTCCATTAAGAATACGAGAACTTGTACTGATGCGAACACTACAGTACACAGTGCAATTTTTACAAGAAGTTGACTGCCATTGTTGGAAAACATCGAAACATTTTGACAATACAATTCACACAACGATAAAAACACCTTTATGTTAGTTTCTTTGAACAACACATACTCTTAAAAATAAAGGTTCTTAACAGCAGTGCCATAGAAGAACCATTTTTGGATTCACAAAGATCCGTTTAGTCAAAAGGTCTTTACAGAATCATATCTTTCTTACCTTTTTATAATCTAAAGAACCTTTTTTTTCACCACAAAGAACCATTTGTGAGACAGAAAGGTTCTTCAGATGTTAAAGGTTTTTCATGGAACCATTTAGATGTTCTTCTATGGCATTGTGAAGCACCTTTATTTTTAAGAGTGCAATACTTATTTAAATCATTATTTTATTGTTTTAGCTGAAACAATTGTTTTTTCAGCAGGGAATATAACCCTGCCCAAAACACAATAGAAAATGTAATGGATTTAATGGTTATAATGGGAATTGTATTGGTTTAAATGTTGGTGGGGTATCCTTTTTGGAATAATGCCCAAAACACACTACAATGTAATGGTTTAAACTTAAATAATAAAATTAATGGTTTGTGTTTTTAAAAAAATCTGCCAATTGAGGAAAAACGTTCAAGTAATGAGTGAATATATAGAAAAATTAAAAAGTCCCAACAATAGAAACCATCACAAATTCTAATGATTTCCATTAAATTATCATTGTGAACCATTAGCTTTTTCTATTAAAACCAATAGAAAATTCCTTTTTGTAGTGTGTTTTGAGCATTATACCAATAGGATTTGCCAGATAACACTCCACAAAATAGAATCCATCACATACCAGTAGTCACCATTATAGTTTCCATTAAAACCCACTACAATTCCCATTATAACCAACCATTACATTTTCTTTTGAGTTCTATCGTTTTTTTTCAGCGGTTATTGCTTGGTATGGACTGGTCATATCTGAAAATATAGACATTTACACCTTTCTTGTAGATCGCCTTCTACTGGTTACTATTCGTAACTGATTTGTAGGTTGTATTGCTGTTTCGTGTCAGCTATCTGTTAGGCCTATACGCATTCATCAGGTGAGGCAATTAACCAAAAGGCTTGTAGATGGATAATGCATGCACATATAGGTATTTGGGCATCATTTCTCAAGCAATGGCATTGAAGGTTTGTTACCTGTGTGTTATAGCCAGACTGCGGCATATATCGACACAGCCGGAGGGCGTTCAATTCCCTCTGCACCTTGATGCAGTGCTAGCCGTTCACCTGCAGGGAGCATAATCACTCTGCGCTGTTTAGGGGTGATAAATGACACACGTGAACGTGCTGTGTATCCATAATAAGCTGATCTGTTTGTTGTGTCTGTGGGGTCTGCGTATACGTCAGTGTTCATCAGATGATGCATTGCAAAACATGTAGGCTTCTGCCGTACTTTAAGAGGAAGCATTCCCATAGCAACTATTTATTTTCCATCTAATTTTGTATTAGGACGAATCGCCTGAAATAGTAAATATGGCCGTTCAATTCCGAGGTCGTGAAAAATTCCCAAAACTATTAAAAGTTGAGTCGTTATAAAATAGGCAACAGTGTTTCACAGTCCAATGTTTTTGGTGCTAATGAGGTATCGCATTGGTTTCTAGTAATATAAATAGACTGCTCTTTTGGCCCTCTGTAATCTCCAAAGACGCACAGCATCTGTCTCTATATCATCCTTCCCGCCTCCCTGTTGAGTGTGAAAAGCATGAGAAATCTATCAGCACAGTGTGCACCGAAGGTCCTTCTGATCCTCCTTGACAGAGTTTGAGGGGTTTGGAAGCTTGTCAGCTCGCTACCTACACACCGGTCCACGGAGCCGTCTGTTTGTCTGTCTCATTTCTATTTTATTCTTCAGCCCGACTACACTTCTCTTCCAAAAGTTAATAAGGCGCCTATTGCCTACATAGACACCTACAACCAGGCTGTATGATGATAGGATCCTATAATCGCAATCAAACTTCGTTTGTGAGTGATTTGAATAACTACATACCGTAGACAGCAACTCTGCGTGCGTCAGTCTGATATTAGACACGACGCGCAATGATAGGCTATTGATTCAAGTTGGCGCTAGCTTGTTGCTAACACACAAATTGGGTAATAAATAAAAAACGCTTTTTTTTAAATCACACTGCAATGTTTTAGAATTACCGTTAAATGCATCTCATGTATATATGTAAGTGATACTTTATTTGCAGCATTATCTCAGGTTTATTTCCTAGTTCGTTGCAGTGCATTGCATTGCTTTCAGCGTAAAACGTAAACTTTGAATTTGGTTCCCAAAGGTGTCTTAAAAGGAAGCATAATTAAGTTGTATGCCTTCTAAAACTGCTTTTATGTTTGGAGTGCAAAACAAAATATTGCTCAGAGGTTGCTTTTTCGATAGCTCAAGGCATTTGAGCTCTTGTTTATGTTTATGTAAGTGTTGGCGTTTTCTCAGATGTTTCTCATAATATCGTTATAGAAATAAAAACACATCCCTTACGCAAATTAATCATGGGTTTTTTTTTGTGGAAAAGAGTATAGTAACCATGTTTTTTTGGAGCATTGACTGCTTGGCAAAAACAATGTTTTAATACAGTAATCATGTTTTTTTGGTTTTAACTGTATAGCAAAACCATAGTTTTTTTGGTTTCAATATGGTTGTTTTTCGTAAGGGATGGTAGACCGTTTGGTATTAATAGATTTTGATGAAAAAAACTATTAAAAATCTTGAAAAATCTACAGTTTGGGAAACTAAAGTAGTCTGGTGTGAGATATTTTCACAAAGGAGGAGAGTTTTGCTCAGTTTTAATCTATTTCCTGTGTAATACAAATAATTGAGATTTTTATGAGGGATCTCTTTTGTGATTTCTTTCTTTTCTATGCGTACAGTGCCTTAAAATTCTGTCCCCGTAGGCAACTCAGTAGGTTTTGGAGCTGCGCATATATACCCACATATCCGTCTCTCCCCGGTGTAATTAGACTTTATCTATGAATTTTAAGATGACAGAGGGGGGTAGATTTGCGACAAGCTGTCAGCATCCTGCTGTTGTTTCTGCAACTTTACAGTGAAGTGCTACTACCGTAGCTGCCTTAATATGTCTATTTTTGTGATAATTGTTTTGGATATGTGGATAAAAACACAACGCTGGCAGCAGTCCACCAAGTAGGCTACTCATAGAAAATCGTTTCTGCTGCCTGGAGGCTCGATGCGGAAACTCCACAGAAGTTTTCATATCAGGCAGAAAGAGGGCAGAAACTATTGGCTCTCTCCACACCACCCACACTTGCTGGTGCTAAGAATATAAATAGGCCGTTCCTGGATATATTATACATTGTTATATTATGCATGCATGCCACATAAGGATGTCACTTCCAGTCTTTGCTTGGCACTCGCTTGTCAAAGACACTATAGGATCTGTGTGAAACTGCAGTATGGGCTTCGGTATATATATATATATATATATACGGTTATTCCTCCAATTACGTGTCAAATATGTTGCATATCAGCACTTCATTTTGGCATTGTATGGAGATAAGCGCAGCAGGTTTGCACGTCCAAAATGGCTAGAATTACATTAATAGTGTATTCGTTTCTCTATTGTGGATTGTCACAAGGTTTATTTAGAGTGAAAAGACATGTGTAGCATCACCGCAGTGGGCCGACTCTTGCACGGAAGGGTCCCTTAGCAGGTGCTGTGTTTGGAGGGGCAGCATCTCTGTCACGGACACTGAAGTGTCCCCTCACCTGCTGTGACTCCTCCTTTTCTCCTGTCTTTCAAACATGTCTTATCTACACACACACAACCCCATCCACTACTGCCACATTGTACGCTGTCGGTTTTCTCGTGAGTCTGAAAGTGTCAGAAACCAGAGGAAAACTGGCTTTTTAATGCCCAGCTGTTGACTTCATTACAGCGTACCGTGCACCTACTGCTGTCCTCAGATAATTGCTTTGGGCCATACATCTCTCTTAACTTGCACCTGTAGTCAATAGACTGACCCATAAAGAAAAGTATAACTGTGGATTGTGTAGTCAAAGAAGCTCACATGTAACACGTGTCTATCTGCAGTTTGTACGTCACGGTGTAAGAAGTTCCTGATTTCCCGCGTGGGCGAAGACTGGATCTTTCTCATCCTCTTGGGGCTTTTCATGGCATTGGTCAGCTGGGCCATGGACTACACTATTGCCTTCTGCCAGCAAGGTGAGGAAAAGAAGGGAATGAAAAGAAAAGGACAATTTTCTGCTTGACAGGGTTCCACGAAAGTACAGATGGTGTCATTTAATCAGTGAAGTATTGTTTTTTTCCACTGGGGTTTTGTCATGGTGTGTATTTTGAGATGGAAGGTGCATTAAAATGTATTGGTGCCAACATCAACCAAATGGCTCAAAGTTGCTTTAGAAAATCTCAGGGATAACTATTTAAAGTTATAGCATTAGTTACCTTGCCTATAAATGTGTGTTAAAGAGATAATTCAACCAAAAAGGAAAATATCCTCTTGTCATGTCAAACCTGTATGACGTTCTTTCATCTGCAGAGCACAAAAGGGGATATTTGGAAGAACAATACTGTCATCTACTGACATTCACAAAACCACAGAGACATTTGTCAAAATATCTTCTTTTGTGTTCTGCAGAAGGATACATATTTGGGTTTGGAGCAACATGAGGGTGAATAAATAATGACATAATTTTGGGGTGAACTATGCCTTTAAATGTATTTATTCCCATTAAATGGTTTGCAGCTCATAGAGTAAATAGTCATTTTGACCACTGAGATTAGAAAAGCTGTTTTTGAATCGATCATGGTGTTCATTTCAGATGTTTAACTGTCTGTTGACTGTGTCTGCAGCACAGAAGTGGATGTATCGTGGTCTGCACAGTAACATGCTTCTGCAGTACCTGGCCTGGGTCACCTACCCCGTGGTCCTCATCACCTTCTCCGCCGGCTTTACGCAGATACTCGCGCCACAGGCAGTGGGTGAGATACACATTCACATGTAAGCCATCACTTTAAGCCAAATGGCTTTTTTTCTCTTTGTAACCCTCTTGTCTTTTCTTCCTCTAGGCTCTGGGATCCCTGAGATGAAGACCATCCTCCGTGGTGTGGTGCTGAAGGAATACCTTACTTTCAAAACCTTTGTCGCCAAAGTGATTGGCTTAACTTGTGCCCTTGGAAGTGGCATGCCTTTAGGCAAAGAGGTGTGTGAGAGGGAATATCTGATTCTAGATAAGCCTTTAAGTATTTGCCCTGGTGATCAGAGTCATCAGTTTATTTCTCTCTCTCTCTCCCCTTGTGTCCTCCAGGGACCATTTGTTCATGTTGCCAGCCTGTGTGCTGCTCTGTTAAGCAAATTCATGGCCTTGTTTGGAGGAATCTACATGGTAAGAGACATTTCGTGTTGAGACTTTTGACATTTGTAAACACTTTATAATAACTTCTATTCTTATTTTCTGTGTAACAGCTACTATTTATGCACTAGTAAATACTGTAGATCCTCAATATTAAACAGTCCTATGAAGGTCAAAGAGTATATTATATACTACATTACGTAGAATTTTAAAACTTGAATATATTTGATATTTTATGTCATTTCTCTGTGTGTTCGTAGTAATTGTCAATAATGAATTAGTTTTAATGAAAGTTATTATAAGGGGGTTACCAGTGCAGCTAGTGTTTGAACATCACTACACATGTCACTGCACCCTTGTTCTTCTAGTCTCATCTGCGTGTATCATACAAACAAGCAGCTGAGGGTTCTCTAGGGTTTTTGTTAGACTGTGATTAGTCAGAGTGCATAAGGTTTATCTTCTCAAGGGAGCCGCGCAGAGAGCGAATGGAGCCGTATGTAAATTATGCTACAACACACGTACCTCTTCTCGATGCGTTCGTATCAACCCTCTGGACTTGGCCCTCAAGGCAATCTGAGAAATGACCGCTTACTGGGGAACGGATCAATAATATGTTGTTAGCACGAAGCCAGTTTGACAGAAAATCGGAAACCATAAACATTCCAACACATTTCTACTGTTCCACTGTAATTGAATGCGGTTTAGTTAGCCAAATGTCAATTGCATGTGTACACAGCCAGTCAAGCTCGGTGGTCTTGTTGTGGTTGTAATTATTTGTCTGACACCTCATACCTGTGGGTTTTACTTTTGATTGGAGGATATGAATGAGGTCCAAATAGCACCTAACTTAAACAAGATGCTGAAGTATCAATAATGCAGTACTAGGCTTTATAGAATAATAGAATAATCAAGGGATAGTTCACCCAAAAAAAATAGTTCTGTTGTCTTTCCCTCTTGTCATTTCAAACCTATATGACTTTCTTTATTTTAAAGAATGTTGGTAACCAAACAATGGCGGTACCCATTCACTTCTATTGTATGGACACAAAACCAATGCAAGTCAATGGGTACCACCGTTATTCAGTTATTAACGTAATATCAGAATATCTTCTTTTGTGTTCTGCAGAATAAAGAACGTCATACAAGTTTATAATGATAAGAGGGTGAGTTAGAATTTTCATTTTTGGGTGCACTGTCCCTTTAAGGATAAAGGTCAGAGATTGTAGGAACATGATTTGTTGGTAACAGGATAGATTGATAGACTGATTGATTGATTGATAGATAGATCAAGCAACAGAACTCTCTATTAAAAGTATACATAGAATTCTTCAAACCCTATGTACAGGTACTCACTTGTATCTGTGTTATTCTGATTTACTGCTGAAGGAAGAGCCCTTTGAGGGAAATAAGGTAAGATGCAGGCATTATTGTATTTAAATGTATCCATATGACCAAATAGACTTAAAAGTGTCATACAATACATAAAGAAAATCGAATATCATTTTCTGCTTCATTTGTGATTCTTTTAAGTTCTTTCATTTGGTCTTTTGGAGTAATTCTTCAATGGCCATAGCAGTCTGTTCATGAGGAGAGTGCTAGTGAATGAAAAACGTTTGTCCTTTTTTTAATGGTGTAACTATCAACACCTATTTCAGCATGTCTTCGTCATGTATCCGTCAGTGTAATTGCACCGTTCCACTTTTGACTGCTTTTGAAATGCCACGGCGACAGTTGGAAACAGGATTTGCATGTATTTGGTCTTCTTGTTAATCTGACAGAATGAACTAAGAAACACAGAGATGCTGTCAGCAGCCTGCGCAGTGGGCGTGGGCTGTTGCTTCGCGGCCCCCATCGGAGGTAAGAGCATACATCACAATCACGGCTGGTCACTGGAGATAATGTCATATCGCATTTATGACACTAACGTTCTCCTGGATCATTTCAACAGCGAGCCAAAGTTGTTTGTCGTACAATGTGCTGTGTTTGTGGCAGGGGTGCTGTTTAGTATTGAGGTCACATCTACGTTCTTTGCTGTGAGGAACTACTGGAGAGGATTCTTCGCTGCAACCTTCAGTGCCTTTATCTTCAGGGTGCTGGCAGTGTGGAATAAGGATGAGGGTGAGAGAGATCGGTTCCAATAGCTAATGCAAATCAAATTGGTTCTTAAAGGGACCGTAAATTTAAAAAATGAACATTCTGTCATCATTTACTCACCCAGAATAGTTTTTTTTTTGCATATGCATCAAATGTGAACTGAAGCTTTCAAGCTTCAAATATGATACAAAAGCATCTATGGCTTCAGAAGATTTGACACCTTTATCTGATATCCTAGTCAAATAAACTAATTTTTTTTACTTAGTTTATTGTTTTTTTAAAGCTTGAAAGCTCCATTCCTGTTTGAGTTACATAAAAAAAAAAAGTCATACAGGTTTGAAATATTATGTGGGTAAATAAATTAAACTTTTTTTCTTTAAATATAATTGTTACTCTGTCTTGTGGTCAAATTGCAGAGACGATCACAGCTCTCTTTAAAACTCGCTTTCGTCTGGACTTTCCCTTTGACCTACAGGAGCTTCCAGCATTTGCTGTGCTTGGGTATGTTTTATTTTTTTCATCTTTTATTTGAATTATAGAAATCATAACCAAAGAAGTCTGTAGTGAATGTCACGACTTGAAATTTGCCATCTTTCATCAGGTTTGACAGTTTCACAGTCAGGTATAATTGAGCGCAATGTAGCTACTAGTCAAAACCACAAAAATGATGTCATGATATTGTTGGAAGATTGACTACAAGCACTACACTTATGGCACCACAAGAATGTACTTCGTCTCACTCTTAAGTCCATCATTAGCAACTATTCTGAGCTCTGATGTAAATGGCAGCAGACATGGAAAAATATAGGTCCATTATATTTATAAACAGTACAGTGCAAAGGCACATGAAAGGCATGTTATAACAAAACATACATGTTTTTTTAAATAAAAATGTTTTTAAATGGATAACTTTGACAGTGGATGGATAACTTAATTTAATAATTAAGAAAGAACAGCCAATAAGAGCACAGAATATAAAAACTCTTTTAATATTGTTTCAAAAGCATTTCAGGGTGAGACCTCAAGAAGCTGCTTGATAAAATTACATGAAAACATTTCTGTAAATTCTAGTCAAAAGGTGACTATACTGAAGACCATAAAATATAACATGTTTCAATTTATTTTCCAATAAACTTTTTTTACAACAGTAGTTCCCTTTGTTTTATTTCATAATTTTGATAAGTTTATTATTATTCTAAAATGTGAAAAAATATGAACACGTAAGTAAGTGTCCCAAAACTTTTGACCGCTAGTGTATATTTATTGTCAGGGAAAATCATATTTTTTGCCAATAGCTATATTATTGTATATTTTTGTATCTTGTTTTTTCCCCACATTTTTTTCAAAAGAATCCACGGCTACTTGGCTGTAAATGTAGAAGCTTTTAAGAACCAGATGGTGTAGTTACAGGTGCACTGACCTCTATAAAAGTAATTCCAAGTGAGCTGCAAGGTTGAACCTTCAGTATGAACAGACACACTATAAATGGAAAATCACTGGAATCGTGATGCCATGAATAGTTGGTATGTTGTGACATTCAGAAAAAAGTATCATTAGCACAGGTTTGTATTTATTATGTAGTGTTGCCTTTTTATCATTAAACATATTGAGAATGTTAAATTTGATCCAAAGCAGTCAGCAATAGTGTCGGCAGGCAGTGACCGTGTTGTGACTTTGGCATGCTGGGAGATTTAAAATCAAATATTTTCCTGCCAAACTTGTTACTATGAATCATTTTATAGTGCGAGCTGCAGATATATGTAGCCTTAACCCATATTTAGATGAAAACAATTTAATTTGTTTAATCACTTGAAGAGGATGGATTTTTAGTCTTCATTCCTTTTTTAATCTAAATTGGTTTGGTGTACAGATTCCTTTTCATTTTTGGGATATTAAAGTGGATATGTGAGTTTCTTTTTCTTTAAATAATTGTTGCAGCAATTGCAATGTTTTCTTCAGGATTGCCAGTGGTTTTGGAGGGGCGTTGTATGTCTACCTAAACAGAATAATAGTGGAATCTATGAGAAAACAGAAAACCATCAACAAGTTTTTGCTAAAAAAGTGAGTTTTTTATTCTTCTCCTGCAACCACAATGTCTCTGTATCCTAAAGTATTTTTAAAAGTGTGATATAAAACATGCTTGATTTTAAAACGGTAATGTCTGTCTCTTTCTCGCTCTCTTTCTCTCTCTCTCTCTCTCTCTCTCTCTCTCTCTCTCTCTCTCTCTCTCTCTCTCTCTCTCTCACACACACACACACACACACACACGGTTTGTTCCCTATAGAAGGCTTGTGTATCCTGCTGTGGTCACTCTGCTTGTGTCCACCCTCACCTTTCCTCCAGGGTTTGGCCAGTTCATGGCAGGCCAGGTCTGATGCTTCTGCAATATTGTGTTTTGTCAATATTATTTTAGTTTAGTGTTTTTTTTCTAACTAAATTAGAGCTTTAAACGCCAACAGACTTCTCAATATTTTCAAGTGAGCTTCAGGCTGATACATGCATGTAATTATGGATGAAATAACAGCACTGCCTCCTCATTTAGCTGACTCAACATGAGTCACTAGTGGCACTGTTTGACAACCTGACATGGTACAAGCAAGGTGTTGCTGAGGAGTTTGAGTTCTCCAGTCACGTTCCTCAGGCCTGGAAGCACCCGCAAGTCAGTGTCTTCATCACACTCCTCCTCTTCATCGTCATGAAGGTATATTTGTATTGTATCACAGTATTTTCCATTTTTTATTAAATGGCTCTTTTTATTTCACATTTTTGCCTTGCAGAGACTCCAGTGCGTGCTTGTCACTTGTTTAACTTTATAATGTTATTAAGAAAAAAATCACTGGAAATGTCATGAAACATTCGAATTAAAGAGAAAGTTCACCCAAAAATAAAAATTCTGTCATCATTTACCTCATGTTGTTCAAAACCTGTTTATGACTATTTCTTCTGTAGAACTCAAAAGAAGATATTTTAGAAATGTGACAGTGGTTTTATGTCCATACAATGGAAGTCCATGGGCCCAGTGTTTGGTTGTTTGTTTTTTTTTCAAAATATCTTTGTGTTCTGCAGAAGAAAGAAAGTCATACAGGTTTGGAATGACAAGAGGGCGAGTAAATGATGACAGAATTTTGCTTTAAAATAAGGCATAGTTTGACAGAACTATGCCTTTAATGTATTCAACACAGGTCAATAAAATATTTAAATTTGACTTCTCTATCTCAACAAATTAGAAACTATTATTGATCATAATCATAAAATAAAAATTTATGACAGAAATCTAAAATAATCTGGTATGATATATAAATACACCGATCAGGCATAACATTATGACCACTGACATGTGAAGTCAATAACACTGATTATCTCTTTATTACGGCATCTATTAGTGGGTGGGATATATTAGGCAGGAAGTGAACATTTTGTCCTGATAGTCGAAGTGTGGAGCATGAAAAATTGGTAAGCGTAAGGATTAGAGCGAGTTTGACAAGGGCCAAATTGTGATGGCTAGACGACTGGGAGCATCTCCAAACTGCAGCTCTTGTGGATGTTCCCAGTGTGCAGTGGTCAGTATCTATCAAAAGTGGTCCAAGGACGGAAAAGTGGCGAACCAGCAACAGGGTCATGGGCAGCCAAGGCTCATTGATGCATGTGGGGAGTGAATGCTGACCTGTGTGGTCCAACCCAACAGACGAGTTACTGTAGCTCAAACCGCTGATGAAGTTAATGCTGGTTCTGATAGAAAGGTGTCAGAATACACAGTTCATCACAGTTTATGGCGTATGGGGCTGCAAAAGTGGAACAAACACAATATTAGGAAGGGGGTCATAATGTTATGCTTGACTGGTGTATATTACATATATTACAATATAAAATATATGGTTAGTTCTTAATAATGAGATACTAATCTGATAATACTCTAAAAACATTTTTTTCAGAGGTTTACTTTTGCAACCCCAAACAAACAAATGGTGCCCCTTTAGAAAAAAATAAGGCTTGTCTATATCAGATATTAGGACCATGGACAATATAACAACAATATTAAAGTAATAAAGGAGGAGAAATAAATATTAACAAACCTTTAATTTTTTGCAGAATTGTGTTTTTCAGAATTGTCTTTCTTTGTTCATGTGTTTGACGTTTCCTGTTTGGAATTCTTCTCAGTTCTGGATGTCAGCTGTGGCCACAACGATGCCTGTGCCATGTGGGGCCTTCATGCCAGTTTTCCTCATTGGTATGTGATCGTTGTGTGTGTGTGTGTGTGTGTGTGTGTGTTCATGTTTAGCTATATTTGTGAGGACCAAATATCCTCAGTTATACAGTGAATTATCATTACAAGTGGGGACATTTTACTGGACCCCACTAAATAAAAAGGCTTATAATTTGGTCAAAGTGTTTTTCTGTAAATCTAATGTCTTGCACATGTTTGTGTGATTATTAGGTTTAGGGGTAG
The DNA here is from genome assembly GCA_026939265.1 of Oreonectes daqikongensis. Lineage (NCBI taxonomy): Eukaryota > Metazoa > Chordata > Actinopteri > Cypriniformes > Nemacheilidae > Oreonectes > Oreonectes daqikongensis. The sequence continues at coordinate 44,620 of JAOTQM010000186.1, forward strand.
GGTTAGTTGATAGAATATATCATAAGCCTGATATAAAATCAATGAAAATCTATGGAATGTCCCCACTAGTGTGTGTGTGCGCGCGTGCACGCGCGTGTGTGTGTGTTGTTTTGGACAGTCATTCAACATCACTGGAAGATCCTTTTTTGGTTTTTGAGAAGGTTTGAACATTTCTTTGTTCTTGTATTCATTCATTTTTAAGTTTGTTCTAAATTATTGTTTTTTTTTCCTTTCTCGCAATCATGTTCTCCATTTCCATCCCTCATGAGTGTCTGACTGTGTGTGATCAGGAGTTAGTGTCTTTGATCTCATGTAAGTATACGTCAATCATGTTACTTATTTGGGTGACATTTTTGTGTCCCACACAAATATTGTACTTCAAGATGCTCTTGCATGTTTTCAGGTGATCAGCGTGATACGTTCGTTCACAATTTTTGGTGAATGAAATCCATTAAGTCTAAATGTGAATTCATGTATTTTCAACGTCGCAATTCTGTGTTGTACAGGTGCTGCATTCGGCCGACTTGTTGGTGAGAGCATGGCTGCATTTTTCCCTGAAGGGATACACACCGACAGCACTGTATATCCCATAGTTCCCGGCGGTTACGCAGTTGTAGGTGAGACTGTCCGTTGTGCGTGCATTCATAGGGATGTCCATTTGTTTCTTTTCTAAATCCATCAATTTTAGTCATCGTGGCTGTATCCTATTCACACACGTAATTGAACCTGCAGGGTGTTGTATGCAAGAGTCATACATTTTTCATTAACCCACACAGACCAACAGCCAAATTAGATCTCGCCTGTGGAAATAGCTCCAAGGGTAGCACTGCATTGTGCAGTCGAGCAGAAAGCTTGTCAGAAGCACAATAGGAAATCAGATGGCTGGCGGCCGGTGACTGCTACTGTAATTTGATGCGGGACGAATTGGTGATTCCCACACAGGGGCGGCGGCTCTCTCTGGCGCAGTCACTCACACACGTGTCCACAGCCGTCATCGTGTTCGAGCTGACCGGTCAAATCTCGCACATCCTGCCCGTGATGATCGCCGTCATACTGGCCAACGCTGTGGCTCAGAGTCTACAGCCTTCTCTTTACGATTCCATCATCCGCATCCAGAAACTCCGTATCTGCCGGAGCTCGGCTGGGGACAGGAGTAAGTTCTCATTTCTTTCTGAATTATTACTCTCATTATTACTCTTCCCCTGGCTTCTTGAACGCTCACTCATATCTCACCTGTAGCAAATATAATATCCGAGTGGAGGACATTATGGTGAGAGATGTGCGGTATATCACTCTTTCGTCTTCGTACCGGGACCTACAGGAAGCTCTCGTAACAGGCCAGCTTAAGACTCTTGCCCTGGTGGAGTCCAAAGGTGAGACATAAATAAAAAAACTGTTTAATATGAATTTTTTGTGCAAAAATTCAGCTTTTGTCCACTTGCTGCACATGTCCTTCATGCCACTATTTCACATCAGAAATTGCTTTGTCATGTTTTGACCGATTTGTATCATAAATAAATTACAATTATACAATTTGCTTTTCTATGACACATTAATATTCTGTGATGCAAAATACAATTTAAATTGAATAATAATTACATTTATTAATAATATGAATATGAATATGAATATCATCCAGTTATTTAGCTTTGTCAGTATATTGGTTAAATTTTGTAGTAAGATGCCTGGAAAAGAAATTATCTGGATAATAAATTATTTATTGTGATGTATGTACATAATGTTTGTTAACAGATGGTGTGCTAAGAAGAAATATAACAATAAGCACTTTGATAACTTGCAAATGTTCTTTGTGGCTTTCGTACAATTTGTTTTTCTAAATACACCACCATTTACTTTACATTTAAAATATGTTTCTAATGAAAATGTACACTGGAAATGATATCCCACAATTCTATCTCTCATCCTATGACAGACACATTTTTTACCTTCTCCATCTCCATCTGCTTTTTTGCCCTCCTTTCATTTCCCTTTTCTGGTCTTTCAGCTGTCCTGTTGTGTCTCTCTCACTTCTCTCTTACTCTCTGTCTCTCTCCGGTCTCTCCGCTGTTTCCCCTGCTCGTGTTCCCGCCCGGCTCCAGAGTCCATGATCCTGCTGGGTTCTATAGAGCGGTCACAGCTGCAGTCACTGCTCTCACAGCAGCTTGGCCGGGCCCGCAGGCTGGAGTACTTGAGAGAGCGTGCTCAGGACAACGGTACCCATGTGCCCACATTCCCCCAGGACTCTCCCCCCAAACCGCCATGGCGTACGCTTTCTGGTATGAGCCTTAGACAAGACCGCTTATTGTTTCATACTTGAAGTACTGCCGTATGGCACAGAGTTAAAAAGAATAGCTGATACAAAAATGATATGTGTCATTATTTACTTAACCTCATGTTGTTCCAAACATATATGCTTTTGGTTTTTTTACAGCGGTAATTACATGTTGGAGAAAAGCAATGTGATTTGAACATGCATAATGGGCAATGAGACTGAAATTTTATTTCTTTTTATAATTTTGTGGCACTTTTATTGTGCACTATGCTTTCAATAAGTCATGCTAAAGGGACAGTTCACCAAAAAAGGCAGAACAATGGTGGTACCCAATCATTTTATTTATTTTGTCCATATGTGAATGGGTACCGCCATAGTTTGATTACAAACATTCTTCAAACTATCTTCTTTTGTGTTCTGCAAAAGAAGAAAGTCATACAGGTTTGAAATGACAAGATGGTGAATAAATGATGACAGAATTTTATATTTGGGTGAACTATCCTTAACAAGTTTTTTTCATGACATTAACTCATTCAACTTTATTTTATAGGTTATGTGCAACAACAAAAAATTCAGTCAGTTTAATATGATTTAAATTCAAGTGACTTTTAAAGCCAGTTTGATTTACCTTAAAAGTTAAGGGCAACTTTTAAAAACAAGTTTTAAAGTTGAAATAGGTCCTATTTGTAGCTTGATTGTAGATTTAAGGACTCTTTAAGGTTTGGAACAGTGTTCAGTGTTATTCTGACATCCTTTTATGGATCTGTGCACAAAAGTGTTATGTTTTCTGCTCAGTCAGTTCTAAGTTTACTTGAGATCAGTACAGTTGGGAGTATGTGAAGCCTGTGTTATTAATCAACCATGTTGAAAAGTGAATCTACCACGCTGTGTTTCTGTAGATCTCCACTGAAGAGTCCTCCTACAGCCCCACACTGACTAACTCTCAGATCCCCCTCAAGTCTGCTCTGAAGACAGTTTCTGCAATCAGCAACACAGAGTCATTGAACAGTGTGTATATAACACATACTCATCCATTTCAACTCCTACTCGTGTATGCAGTGTTTCAGACTGTCTGTGAATCTCCTCGTACACACACATCTCGTGCTAATCGAATCGCTCCTCTTTTGCAGGCTCTCCAAATCTCTCCTCCGGGGAACCTGTGAAGGAGCTGGTGGAGGTAAGATGGCTTTGTAGGGAACGTGGGTGATAGACAGCACTTATATTGCTTTAGATTTTACAGGTGCTCGGAGACTATACGGAGACACAAGGGGAACCATCTGCCAACCAGCTCTCATTTATGTGAACTAAATGTCTTGTTTGACTTACTTTGCTCGTGTTTCAAAGCTTGTCTTAGGCTTTGTTAGACAGAAGGCACAAATGTCATTCTGTTCAGGCGTTTGTAGTTGGAATAGCAAAGCGCGCACAATGCGATTTTATGAATAATATGAAATCAAGTGTTTACTTTAATAA